>JAILYF010000259.1:0-79713 GCA_025491095.1 Brachionus asplanchnoidis
GAAATGACTTTGCCAAACAATTGTAATGACTTTGTTAAAACATTGTAATGACTTTGCCCAAGAATTGTAATGACTTTGCCAACCACGGTAATGACTTTCCCCACCACTGTTAATCACTAATCCGACCTCGAAAATAGATTTTGCCCAACAATTAAAATGGCTTTGCCAACCACTGGTAATGACTTTGCCAACCACTTTTAATTCCTAATCGGACCTCCAAAAATGAATTTGCGCAACAATTGTAATGACTTTGCCAACCACTGGTAATGACTTTGCCAACCACTGTTAATCACTTATCCGACCTCTAAAAATGACTTTGCTTAACAATTGTAATGACTTTGCCAACCACTGGTAATGACTTTTCAAGCCACTGTTAATCACTTATCCGACCTCTAAAAATGACTTTGCCCAACAATTGTATTGACTTTGCCACCACTGGTAATCACTTATCCGACCTCTAAAAATGACCTTGCCCATCAATTGTAATGGTTTAGCCAATCACTTTAATTACTAATCCGACCTCTTAAAATGACACTGCCCAACAATTGTAATGACTTTGCCAACCACTGTTAATCACTAAGCAGACCTCTAAACATTATTTTTCCAACCAATGTTAATCACTTATCCGACTTCTAAAAATGACTTTTCCCAATAATTATAATGACTATACCAACCAGTGTTAATCGCTTCTCCGAACTCTAAAAATGACTTTGCTCAACAATTGAAATGACTTTGCCCACCACTGGTAATCACTTTGCCGACCACTGTTAATCACTAATCCGACCTCGAAAATAGATTTTGCCCAACAATTGAAATGGCTTTGCCAACCACTGGTAATGACTTTGTCAACCACTTTTAATTCCTTATCCGACCTCCAAAAATGAATTTGCGCAACAATTGTAATGACTTTGCCAACCACTGGTAATGACTTTGCCAAGCACTGTTAATCACTTATCCGACCTCTAAAAATGACTTTGCTTCACAATTGTAATGACTTTGCCAACCATTGGTAATGACTTTTCCAGCCACTGTTAATCACTTATCCGACCTCTAAAAATGACTTTGCCCAACAATTGTAATGACTTTGCCACCACTGGTTATTACTTATCCGACCTCTAAAAATGACTTTGCCCAACAATTGTAATGGCTTTGCCAACCACTTTTAATTACTAATCCGACCTCTTAAAATGACTTTGCCCAACAATTGTAATGACTTTGCCAACCACCGTTAATCAATAATCAGACCTCTTAAATGACTTTGCCCAACAATTATAATGACTTTACCAACAAGTGTTAATCACTTCTCCGACCTCTAAAAATGACATTGCCCAACAATTGAAATGACTTTGCCCACCACTGGTAATCACTTATCCGACCTCTAAAAACGATTCTGCCAAAAAATTGTAATGACTTTGCCACCCAGTGGTAATGACTTTAGTCACCACTGATTATCACTTATCCGACATCTAAATATGCCTTTGCCAAACAATTGTAATGACTTTGCCAAACAATAGAAATGACTTTGCCCAAGAATTGTAATGAATTTGCCAACCACTGTTAATCACTAAGCAGACCTCTAAACATTATTTTTCCAACCACTGTTAATCACTTATCCGACATCTAAAAATGACTTTGCCCAACAATTGTAATGACTTTGCCAACCACTGGTAATGACTTAAGCCACCACTGTTTATCACTTATCCAACATCTAAAAATGCCTTTGCCAAACAATTGAAATGACTTTGCCAAACAATTGTAATGACTTTGTTAAAACATTGTAATGACTTTGCCCAAGAATTGTAATGACTTTGCCAACCACTGTAAATCACTAATCAGAACTCTAAAATTATTTATCCAACCACTGTTAATCACTTATCCGACCTCTAAAAATAACTTTGCCAACCACTGTTAATCACTTATCCGACCTCTAAAAATGACTTTGCCAACCACTGGTAATGACTGTTCCAACCACTGTTAATCACTTATCCGACCTCTAAAAATGACTTTGCCCAACAATTGTATTGACTTTGCCACCACTGGTAATCACTTATCCGACCTCTAAAAATGACTTTGCCCAACAATTGTAATGGTTTAGCCAACCACTTTTAATTACTAATACGACCTCTTAAAATGACATTGCCCAACAATTGTAATGACTTTGCCAACCACTGTTAATCACTAAGCAGACCTCTAAACATTATTTTTCCAACCACTGTTAATCACTTATCCGACTTCTAAAAATGACTTTGCCCAATAATTATAATGACTATACCAACCAGTGTTAATCACTTCTCCGAACTCTAAAAATGACTTTGCTCAACAATTGAAATGACTTTGCCCACCACTGGTAATCACTTATCCGACCTCTAAAAACGATTCTGCCAAACAATTGTAATGACTTTGCCACCCACTGGTAATGAATTTGCCGACCACTGTTAATCACTAATCCGACCTCGAAAATAGATTTTGCCCAACAATTGAAATGGCTTTGCCAACCACTGGTAATCACTTATCCGACCTCTAAAAATGACTTTGCCAACCACTGGTAATGACTGTTCCAACCACTGTTAATCACTTATCCGACCTCTAAAAATGACTTTGCCCAACAATTGTATTGACTTTGCCACCACTGGTAATCACTTATCCGACCTCTAAAAATGACTTTGCCCAACAATTGTAATGGTTTAGCCAACCACTTTTAATTACTAATCCGACCTCTTAAAATGACATTGCCCAACAATTGTAATGACTTTGCCAACCACTGTTAATCACTAAGCAGACCTCTAAACATTATTTTTCCAACCAATGTTAATCACTTATCCGACTTCTAAAAATGACTTTGCCCAATAATTATAATGACTATACCAACCAGTGTTAATCGCTTCTCCGAACTCTAAAAATGACTTTGCTCAACAATTGAAATGACTTTGCCCCCACTGGTAATCACTTTGCCGACCACTGTTAATCACTAATCCGACCTCGAAAATAGATTTTGCCCAACAATTGAAATGGCTTTGCCAACCACTGGTAATGACTTTGTCAACCACTTTTAATTCCTTATCCGACCTCCAAAAATGAATTTGCGCAACAATTGTAATTACTTTGCCAACCACTGGTAATGACTTTGCCAAGCACTGTTAATCACTTATCCGACCTCTAAAAATGACTTTGCTTCACAATTGTAATGACTTTGCCAACCATTGGTAATGACTTTTCCAGCCACTGTTAATCACTTATCCGACCTCTAAAAATGACTTTGCCCAACAATTGTAATGACTTTGCCACCACTGGTTATTACTTATCCGACCTCTAAAAATGACTTTGCCCAACAATTGTAATGGCTTTGCCAACCACTTTTAATTACTAATCCGACCTCTTAAAATGACTTTGCCCAACAATTGTAATGACTTTGCCAACCACCGTTAATCAATAATCAGACCTCTTAAAATGACTTTGCCCAACAATTATAATGACTTTACCAACAAGTGTTAATCACTTCTCCGACCTCTAAAAATGACATTGCCCAACAATTGAAATGACTTTGCCCACCACTGGTAATCACTTATCCGACCTCTAAAAACGATTCTGCCAAAAATTGTAATGACTTTGCCACCCAGTGGTAATGACTTTAGTCACCACTGATTATCACTTATCCGACATCTAAATATGCCTTTGCCAAACAATTGTAATGACTTTGCCAAACAATAGAAATGACTTTGCCCAAGAATTGTAATGAATTTGCCAACCACTGTTAATCACTAAGCAGACCTCTAAACATTATTTTTCCAACCACTGTTAATCACTTATCCGACATCTAAAAATGACTTTGCCCAACAATTGTAATGACTTTGCCAACCACTGGTAATGACTTAAGCCACCACTGTTTATCACTTATCCAACATCTAAAAATGCCTTTGCCAAACAATTGAAATGACTTTGCCAAACAATTGTAATGACTTTGTTAAAACATTGTAATGACTTTGCCCAAGAATTGTAATGACTTTGCCAACCACTGTAAATCACTAATCAGAACTCTAAAAATTATTTATCCAACCACTGTTAATCACTTATCCGACCTCTAAAAATAACTTTGCCAACCACTGTTAATCACTTATCCGACCTCTAAAAATGACTTTGCCAACCACTGGTAATGACTGTTCCAACCACTGTTAATCACTTATCCGACCTCTAAAAATGACTTTGCCCAACAATTGTATTGACTTTGCCACCACTGGTAATCACTTATCCGACCTCTAAAAATGACTTTGCCCAACAATTGTAATGGTTTAGCCAACCACTTTTAATTACTAATCCGACCTCTTAAAATGACATTGCCCAACAATTGTAATGACTTTGCCAACCACTGTTAATCACTAAGCAGACCTCTAAACATTATTTTTCCAACCACTGTTAATCACTTATCCGACTTCTAAAAATCACTTTGCCCAATAATTATATGACTATACCAACCAGTGTTAATCACTTCTCCGAACTCTAAAAATGACTTTGCTCAACAATTGAAATGACTTTGCCCACCACTGGTAATCACTTATCCGACCTCTAAAAAACGATTCTGCCAAACAATTGTAATGACTTTGCCACCCACTGGTAATGAATTTGCCGACCACTGTTAATCACTAATCCGACCTCGAAAATAGATTTTGCCCAACAATTGAAATGGCTTTGCCACCACTGGTAATCAATAATCAGACCTCTTAAAATGACTTTGCCCAACAATTGAAATGACTTTGCCCACCACTGGTAATCACTTATCCGACCTCTAAAAACGATTTCTGCCAAAAAATTGTAATGACTTTGCCACCCAGTGGTTATGACTTTAGTCACCTCTGATTATCACTTATCCGACTTCTAAATATGCCTTTGCCAAACAATTGTAATGACTTTACCAAACAATTGAAATGACTTTGCCCAAGAATTGTAATGACTTTGCCAACCACTCGTAATGACTTTAGCCACCACTGTTTATCACTTATCCATCATCTAAAAATGCCTTTGCCAATTAATTGAAATGACTTTGCCAAACAATTGTAATGACTTTGTTAAAACATTGTAATGACTTTGCCCAAGAATTGTAATGACATTGCCAACCACTGTAAATCACTAATCAAGACCTCTAAAAATTATTTATCCAACCACTGTAAATCACTTATCCGACCTCTAAAAATAACTTTGCCCAATAATTATAATGACTATACCAACCAGTGTTAATCACTTCTCCGACCTCTAAAAATGACTTTGCCAAAAAATTGTAATGACTTTGCCATCAACTGGTAATGACTTTGCCGACCACTGTAAGTCACTAATCCGACTTCGAAAATAGATTTTGCCCATCAATTGAAATGACTTTGCCCAACAATTATAATGAGTTTGCCAACCACTGTTAATCACTTATCCGACCTCTAGAAATGACTTTTCGCAACAATTGTAATTACTGTGCTAACCACTGGTAATGACTTTTCCAGCCACTGTTAATCACTTATCCGACCTCTAAAAATGACTTTGCCCAACAATTGTAATGACTTTGCCACCACTGGTAATCACTTATCCGACCTCTAAAAATGACTTTGCCCAACAATTGTAATGGCTTTGCCAACCACTTTTAATTACTAATCCGACCTCTTAAAATGACTTTGCCCAACAATTGTAATGACTTTGCCAACCACCGTTAATCAATAATCAGACCTCTTAAAATGACTTTGCCCAACAATTGAAATGACTTTGCCCACCACTGGTAATCACTTATCCGACCTCTAAAAACGATTCTGCCAAAAAATTGTAATGACTTTGCCACCCAGTGGTAATGACTTAAGTCACCACTGATTATCACTTATCCGACATCTAAATATGCCTTTGCCAAACAATTGTAATGACTTTGCCAAACAATTGAAATGACTTTGCCCAAGAATTGTAATGACTTTGCCAACCACTGTTAATCACTAAGCAGACCTCTAAACATTATTTTTCCAACCACTGTTAATCACTTATCCGACCTCTAAAAATGACTTTGCCCAACAATTGTAATGACTTTGCCAACCACATCGTAATGACTTTAGCCACCACTGTTTATCACTTATCCAACATCTAAAATGCCTTTGCCAAACAATTGAAATGACTTTGCCAAACAATTGTAATGACTTTGTTAAAACATTGTAATGACTTTGCCCAAGAATTGTAATGACATTGCCAACCACTGTAAATCACTAATCAGACCTCTAAAAATTATTTATCCAACCACTGTAAATCACTTATCCGACCTCTAAAAATAACTTGCCCAATAATTATAATGACTATACCAACCAGTGTTAATCACTTCTCCGACCTCTAAAATGACTTTGCCAAAAAAATTGTAATGACTTTGCCATCAACTGGTAATGACTTTGCCGACCACTGTAAGTCACTAATCCGACTTCGAAAATAGATTTTGCCCATCAATTGAAATGACTTTGCCCAACAAATATAATGAGTTTGCCAACCACTGTTAATCACTTATCCGACCTCTAGAAATGACTTTTCGCAACAATTGTAATTACTGTGCTAACCACTGGTAATGACTTTGCCAACCACTGTAAATCACTTATCCGACCTCTAAAAATGACTTTGCCCAACAATTATAATGACTTTGCCGACCACTGTAAATCACTAATCCGACCTCGAAAATAGATTTTGCCCAACAATTGAAATGGCTTTGCCAACCACTGGAAATGACTTTGCCAACCACTTTTAATTCCTAATCCGGCCTCCAAAAATGAATTTGCGCAACAATTGTAATGACTTTGCCAAACACTGGTAATGATTTTGCCAACCACTGTTAATCACTTATCCGACCTATAAAAATGACTTTGCTTAACAATTGTAATGACTTTGCCAACCACTGGTAATGACTTTTCCAGCCACTGCTAATCACTTATCCGACCTCTAAAAATGACTTTGCCACACTATGGTAATGACTTTGCCACCACGTGTAATCACTTATCCGACCCCTAAAAATGACTTTGCGCAACAATTGTAATGACTGTGCCAACCACTGGTAATGACTTTGCCAACCACTGTAAATCACTCATCCGACCTCTAGAAATGACTTTTCGCAACAATTGTAATGACTGTGCTAACCACTGGTAATGACTTTGCCAACCACTGTAAATCACTTATCCGACCTCTAAAAATGACTTTGCCCAACAATTATAATGACTTTGCCGACCACTGTAATCACTAATCCGACCTCGAAAATAGATTTTGCCCAACAATTGAAATGGCTTTGCCAACCACTGGAAATGACTTTGCCAACCACTTTTAATTCCTAATCCGACCTCCAAAAATGAATTTGCGCAACAATTGTAATGACTTTGCCAACCACTGGTAATAATTTTCCAACCACTGTTAATCACTTATCCGACCTATAAAATGACTTTGCTTAACAATTGCAATGACTTTGCCAACCACTGGTAATGACTTTTCCAGCCACTGCTAATCACTTATCCGACCTCTAAGAATGACTTTGCCACACTATTGTAATGACTTTGCCACCACGTGTAATCACTTATCCGACCCCTAAAAATGACTTTGCGCAACAATTGTAATGACTGTGCCAACCACTGGTAATGACTTTGCCAACCACTGTAAATCACTTATCTGACCTCTAAAAATGACTTTGCCCAACAATTATAATGACATTACCAACCAGTGTTAATCACTTCTCCGACCTCTAAAAATGACTTTGCCCAAAAATTGAAATGACTTTGCCCACCACTGGTAATCACTTATCCGACCTCTAAAAACGATTCTGCCAAACAATTGTAATGACTTTGCCACCCACTGGTAATGACTTTCCCGACCACTGTTAATCACTAATCCGACCTCGAAAATAGATTTTGCCCAACAATTAAAATGGCTTTGCCAACCACTGGTAATGACTTTGCCAACCACTTTTAATTCCTAATCGGACCTCCAAAAATGAATTTGCGCAACAATTGTAATGACTTTGCCAACCACTGGTAATGACTTTGCCAACCACTGTTAATCACTTATCCGACCTCTAAAAATGACTTTGCTTAACAATTGTAATGACTTTGCCAACCACTGGTAATGACTTTTCAAGCCACTGTTAATCACTTATCCGACCTCTAAAAATGACTTTGCCCAACAATTGTATTGACTTTGCCACCACTGGTAATCACTTATCCGACCTCTAAAAATGACCTTGCCCATCAATTGTAATGGTTTAGCCAACCACTTTTAATTACTAATCCGACCTCTTAAAATGACATTGCCCAACAATTGTAATGACTTTGCCAACCACTGTTAATCACTAAGCAGACCTCTAAACATTATTTTTCCAACCACTGTTAATCACTTATCCGACTTCTAAAAATGACTTTGCCCAATAATTATAATGACTATACCAACCCATGTTAATCGCTTCTCCGAACTCTAAAAATGACTTTGCTCAACAATTGAAATGACTTTGCCCACCACTGGTAATCACTTTGCCGACCACTGTTAATCACTAATCCGACCTCGAAAATAGATTTTGCCCAACAATTGAAATGGCTTTGCCAACCACTGGTAATGACTTTGTCAACCACTTTTATTTCCTTATCCGACCTCCAAAAATGAATTTGCGCAACAATTGTAATGACTTTGCCAACCACTGGTAATGACTTTGCCAAGCACTGTTAATCACTTATCCGACCTCTAAAAATGACTTTGCTTCACAATTGTAATGACTTAGCCAACCATTGGTAATGACTTTTCCAGCCACTGTTAATCACTTATCCGACCTCTAAAAATGACTTTGCCCAACAATTGTAATGACTTTGCCACCACTGGTAATCACTTATCCGACCTCTAAAAATGACTTTGCCCAACAATTGTAATGGCTTTGCCAACCACTTTTAATTACTAATCCGACCTCTTAAAATGACTTTGCCCAACAATTGTAATGACTTTGCCAACCACTGTTAATCAGTAATCAGACCTCTGAAAATAATTTTTCCAACCACTGTTAATCAATAATCAGACCTCTTAAAATGACTTTGCCCAACAATTAAAATGACTTTGCCCACCACTGGTAATCACTTAACCGACCTCTAAAAACGATTCTGCCAAAAAATTGTAATGACTTTGCCACCCAGTGGTAATGACTTTAGTCACCACTGATTATCACTTATCCGACATCTAAATATGCCTTTGCCAAACAATTGTAATGACTTTGCCAAACAATTGAAATGACTTTGCCCAAGAATTGTAATGACTTTGCCAACCACTGTTAATCACTAAGCAGACCTCTAAACATTATTTTTCCAACCACTGTTAATCACTTATCCGACCTCTAAAAATGACTTTGCCCAACAATTGTAATGACTTTGCCAACCACTCGTAATGACTTTAGCCACCACTGTTTATCACTTATCCAACATCTAAAAATGCCTTTGCCAAACAATTGAAATGACTTTGCCAAACAATTGTAATGACTTTGTTAAAACATTGTAATGACTTTTCCCAAGAATTGTAATGACATTGCCAACCACTGTTAATCACTTATCCGACCTCTAAAAATAACTTTGCCCAATAATTATACTGACTATACCAACCAGTGTTAATCACTTCTCCGAACTCTAAAAATGACTTTGCTCAACAATTGAAATGACTTTGCCCACCACAGGTAATCACTTATCCGACCTCTAAAAACGATTCTGCCAAACAATTGTAATGACTTTGCCACCCACTGGTAATGACTTTGCCGACCACTGTTAATCACTAATCCGACCTCGAAAATAGATTTTGCCCAACAATTGAAATGGCTTTGCCAACCACTGGTAATGACTTTGTCAACCACTTTTAATTCCTTATCCGACCTCCAAAAATGAATTTGCGAAACAATTGTAATGACTTTGCCAACCACTGGTAATGACTTTGCCAAGCACTGTTAATCACTTATTCGACCTCTAAAAATGACTTTGCTTCACAATTGTAATGACTTTGCCAACCATTGGTAATGACTTTTCCAGCCACTGTTAATCACTTATCTGACCTCTAAAAATGACTTTGCCCAACAATTGTAATGACTTTGCCACCACTGGTAATCACTTATCCGACCTCTAAAAATGACTTTGCCCAACAATTGTAATGGCTTTGCCAACCACTTTTAATTACTAATCCGACCTCTTAAAATGACTTTGCCCAATAATTGTAATGACTTTGCCAACCACCGTTAATCAATAATCAGACCTCTTAAAATGACTTTGCCCAACAATTGAAATGACTTTGCCCACCACTGGTAATCACTTATCCGACCTCTAAAAACGATTCTGCCAAAAAATTGTAATGACTTTGCCACCCAGTAGTAATGACTTTAGTCACCACTGATTATCACTTATCCGACATCTAAATATGCCTTTGCCTAACAATTGTAATGACTTTGCCAAACAATTGAAATGACTTTGCCCAAGAATTGTAATGACTTTGCCAACCACTGTTAATCACTAAGCAGACCTCTAAACATTATTTTTCCAACCACTGTTAATCACTTATCCGACCTCTAAAAATGACTTTGCCCAAAAATTGTAATGACTTTGCCAACCACTGGTAATGACTTTAGCCACCACTGTTTATCACTTATCCAACATCTAAAAATGCCTTTGCCAAACAATTGAAATGACTTTGCCAAACAATTGTAATGACTTTGTTAAAACATTGTAATGACTTTGCCCAAGAATTGTAATGACTTTGCCAACCACTGTAAATCACTAATCAGACCTCTAAAAATTATTTATCCAACCACTGTTAATCACTTATCCGACCTCTAAAAATAACTTTGCCAACCACTGTTAATCACTTATCCGACCTCTAAAAATGACTTTGCCAACCACTGGTAATGACTTTTCCAACCACTATAAATCACTTATCAGAACTCTAAAAATGACTTTGCCCAACAATTGAAGTGACTTTGCCCACCACTGGTTATCACTTATCCGACCTCGAAAATAGATTTTGCCCAACAACTGAAATGGCTTTGCCAACCACTGGTAATGACTTTGCCAACCACTTTTAATTCCTAATCCGACCTCCAAAAATGAATAATCAGACCTCTAAAAATTATTATTCCAACCACTGTTAATCACTTATCCGACCTCTAAAAATAACTTTGCCAACCACTATAAATCACTTATCTGACCTCTAAAAATGACTTTGCCCAACAATTGTTAATCACCTGTCAGACCTCTAAAAATGACTTTCCCAAACAATTGTAATGACTTTGCCGACCACTAGTATAGACTTTGCCAACTTCTCTTAATCACTTATCCGACCACGAAAAATGATTTTGCCCAACAATTGAAATGGCTTTGCCAACCACTGGAAATGACTTTGCCAACCACTTTTAATTCCTAATCCGACCTCCAAAAATGAATTTGCGCAACAATTGTAATGACTTTGCCAACCACTGGTAATAATTTTTCCAACCACTGTTAATCACTTATCCGACCTATAAAAATGACTTTGCTTAACAATTGCAATGACTTTGCCAACCACTGGTAATGACTTTTCAAGCCACTGCTAATCACTTATCCGACCTCTAAAAATGACTTTGCCACACTATTGTAATGACTTTGCCACCACGTGTAATCACTTATCCGACCCCTAAAAATGACTTTGCGCAACAATTGTAATGACTGTGCCAACCACTGGTAATGACTTTGCCAACCACTGTAAATCACTTATACGACCTCTAAAAATGACTTTGCCCAACAATTATAATGACATTACCAACCAGTGTTAATCACTTCTCCGACCTCTAAAAATGACTTTGCCCAAAAATTGAAATGACTTTGCCCACCACTGGTAATCACTTATCCGACCTCTAAAAACGATTCTGCCAAACAATTGTAATGACTTTGCCACCCACTGGTAATGACTTTCCCGACCACTGTTAATCACTAATCCGACCTCGAAAATAGATTTTGCCCAACAATTAAAATGGCTTTGCCAACCACTGGTAATGACTTTGCCAACCACTTTTAATTCCTAATCGGACCTCCAAAAATGAATTTGCGCAACAATTGTAATGACTTTGCCAACCACTGGTAATGACTTTGCCAACCACTGTTAATCACTTATCCGACCTCTAAAAATGACTTTGCTTAACAATTGTAATGACTTTGCCAACCACTGGTAATGACTTTTCAAGCCACTGTTAATCACTTATCCGACCTCTAAAAATGACTTTGCCCAACAATTGTATTGACTTTGCCACCACTGGTAATCACTTATCCGACCTCTAAAAATGACCTTGCCCATCAATTGTAATGGTTTAGCCAACCACTTTTAATTACTAATCCGACCTCTTTAAATGACATTGCCCAACAATTGTAATGACTTTTCCAACCACTGTTAATCACTTATCCGACTTCTAAAAATGACTTTGCCCAATAATTATAATGACTATACCAACCAGTGTTAATCGCTTCTCCGAACTCTAAAAATGACTTTGCTCAACAATTGAAATGACTTTGCCCACCACTGGTAATCACTTTGCCGACCACTGTTAATCACTAATCCGACCTCGAAAATAGATTTTGCCCAACAATTGAAATGGCTTTGCCAACCACTGGTAATGACTTTGTCAACCACTTTTAATTCCTTATCCGACCTCCAAAAATGAATTTGCGCAACAATTGTAATGACTTTGCCAACCACTGGTAATGACTTTTTCAAGCACTGTTAATCACTTATCCGACCTCTAAAAATGACTTTGCTTCAAAATTGTAATGACTTTGCCAACCATTGGTAATGACTTTTCCAGCCACTGTTAATCACTTATCCGACCTCTAAAAATGACTTTGCCCAACAATTGTAATGACTTTGCCACCACTGGTTATTACTTATCCGACCTCTAAAAATGACTTTGCCCAACAATTGTAATGGCTTTGCCAACCACTTTTAATTACTAATCCGACCTCTTAAAATGACTTTGCCCAACAATTGTAATGACTTTGCCAACCACCGTTAATCAATAATCAGACCTCTTAAAATGACTTTGCCCAACAATTATAATGACTTTACCAACAAGTGTTAATCACTTCTCCGACCTCTAAAAAAGACATTGCCCAACAATTGAAATGACTTTGCCCACCACTGGTAATCACTTATCCGACCTCTAAAAACGATTCTGCCAAAAAATTGTAATGACTTTGCCACCCAGTGGTAATGACTTTAGTCACCACTGATTATCACTTATCCGACATCTAAATATGCCTTTGCCAAACAATTGTAATGACTTTGCCAAACAATTGAAATGACTTTGCCCAAGAATTGTAATGACTTTGCCAACACCTGTTAATCACTAAGCAGACCTCTAAACATTATTTTTCCAACCACTGTTAATCACTTATCCGACATCTAAAAATGACTTTGCCCAACAATTGTAATGACTTTGCCAACCACTGGTAATGACTTAAGCCACCACTGTTTATCACTTATCCAACATCTAAAAATGCCTTTGCCAAACTATTGAAAATACTTTGCCAAACAATTGTAATGACTTTGTTAAAACATTGTAATGACTTTGCCCAAGAATTGTAATGACTTTGCCAACCACTGTAAATCACTAATCAGACCTCTAAAAATTATTTATCCAACCACTGTTAATCACTTATCCGACCTCTAAAAATAACTTTGCCAACCACTGTTAATCACTTATCCGACCTCTAAAAATGACTTTGCCAACCACTGGTAATGACTGTTCCAACCACTGTTAATCACTTATCCGACCTCTAAAAATGACTTTGCCCAACAATTGTTTTGACTTTGCCACCACTGGTAATCACTTATCCGACCTCTAAAAATGACTTTGCCCAACAATTGTAATGGTTTAGCCAACCACTTTTAATTACTAATCCGACCTCTTAAAATGACATTGCCCAACAATTGTAATGACTTTGCCAACCACTGTTAATCACTAAGCAGACCTCTAAACATTATTTTTCCAACCACTGTTAATCACTTATCCGACTTCTAAAAATGACTTTGCCCAATAATTATAATGACTATACCAACCAGTGTTAATCACTTCTCCGAACTCTAAAAATGACTTTGCTCAACAATTGAAATGACTTTGCCCACCACTGGTAATCACTTATCCGACCTCTAAAAACGATTCTGCCAAACAATTGTAATGACTTTGCCACCCACTGGTAATGACTTTGCCGACCACTGTTAATCACTAATCCGACCTCGAAAATAGATTTTGCCCAACAATTGAAATGGCTTTGCCAACCACTGGTAATGACTTTGTCAACCACTTTTAATTCCTTATCCGACCTCCAAAAATGAATTTGCGCAACAATTGTAATGACTTTGCCAACCACTGGTAATGACTTTTGCCAACCACTGTTAATCACTTATCCGACCTCTAAAAATGACTTTGCTTCACAATTGTAATGACTTTGCCAACCATTCGTAATGACTTTTCCAGCCACTGTTAATCACTTATCCGACCTCTAAAAATGACTTTGCCCAACAATTGTAATGACTTTGCCACCACTGGTAATCACTTATCCGACCTCTAAAAATGACTTTGCCCAACAATTGTAATGGCTTTGCCAACCACTTTTAATTACTAATCCGACCTCTTAAAATGACTTTGCCCACAATTGTAATGACTTTGCCAACCACCGTTAATCAATAATCAGACCTCTTAAAATGACTTTGCCCAACAATTGAAATGACTTTGCCCACCACTGGTAATCACTTATCCGACCTCTAAAAAACGATTCTGCCAAAAAATTGTAATGACTTTGCCACCCAGTGGTAATGACTTTAGTCACCACTGATTATCACTTATCCGACATCTAATATGCCTTTGCCAAACAATTGTAATGACTTTGCCAAACAATTGAAATGACTTTGCCCAAGAATTGTAATGACTTTGCCAACCACTGTTAATCACTAAGCAGACCTCTAAACATTATTTTTCCAACCACTGTTAATCACTTATCCGACCTCTAAAAATGACTTTGCCCAAAAATTGTAATGACTTTGCCAACCACTGGTAATGACTTTAGCCACCACTGTTTATCACTTATCCAACATCTAAAAATGCCTTTGCCAAACAATTGAAATGACTTTGCCAAACAATTGTAATGACTTTGTTAAAACATTGTAATGACTTTGCCCAAGAATTGTAATGACATTGCCAACCACTGTAAATCACTAATCAGACCTCTAAAAATTATTTATCCAACCACTGTTAATCACTTATCCGACCTCTAAAAATAACTTTGCCCAATAATTATAATGACTATACCAACCAGTGTTAATCACTTCTCCGAACTCTAAAAATGACTTTGCCAAACAATTGTAATGACTTTGCCACCCACTGGTAATGACTTTGCCGACCACTGTTAATCACTAATCCGACCTCGAAAATAGATTTTGCCCAACAATTGAAATGGCTTTGCCAACCACTGGTAATGACTTTGTCAACCACTTTTAATTCCTTATCCGACCTCCAAAAATGAATTTGCGCAACAATTGTAATGACTTTGCCAACCACTGGTAATGACTTTGCCAAGCACTGTTAATCACTTATCCGACCTCTAAAAATGACTTTGCCCAACAATTGTAATGACTTTGCCACCACTGGTAATCACTTATCCGACCTCTAAAAATGACTTTGCCCAACAATTGTAATGGCTTTGCCAACCACTTTTAATTACTAATCCGACCTCTTAAAATGACTTTGCCCAACAATTGTAATGACTTTGCCAACCACCGTTAATCAATAATCAGACCTCTTAAAATGACTTTGCCCAAAAATTGAAATGACTTTGCCCACCACTGGTAATCACTTATCCAACCTCTAAAAACGATTCTGCCAAAAAATTGTAATGACTTTGCCACCCAGTGGTAATGACTTTAGTCACCACTGATTATCACTTATCCGACATCTAAATATGCCTTTGCCAAACAATTGTAATGACTTTGCCAAACAATTGAAATGACTTTGCCCAAGAATTGTAATGACTTTGCCAACCACTGTTAATCACTAAGCAGACCTCTAAACATTATTTTTCCAACCACTGTTAATCACTTATCCGACCTCTAAAAATGACTTTGCCCAAAAATTGTAATGACTTTGCCAACCACTGGTAATGACTTTAGCCACCACTGTTTATCACTTATCCAACATCTAAAAATGCCTTTGCCAAACAATTGAAATGACTTTGCCAAACAATTGTAATGATTTTGTTAAAACATTGTAATGACTTTGCCCAAGAATTGTAATGACATTGCCAACCACTGTAAATCACTAATCAGACCTCTAAAAATTATTTATCCAACCACTGTTAATCACTTATCCGACCTCTAAAAATAACTTTGCCCAATAATTATAATGACTATACCAACCAGTGTTAATCACTTCTCCGAACTCTAAAAATGACTTTGCTCAACAATTGAAATGACTTTGCCCACCACAGGTAATCACTTATCCGACCTCTAAAAACGATTCTGCCAAACAATTGTAATGACTTTGCCACCCACTGGTAATGACTTTGCCGACCACTGTTAATCACTAATCCGACCTCGAAAATAGATTTTGGCCAACAATTGAAATGGCTTTGCCAACCACTGGTAATGACTTTGTCAACCACTTTTAATTCCTTATCCGACCTCCAAAAATGAATTTGCGAAACAATTGAAATGACTTAACCAACCACTGGTAATGACTTTGCCAAGCACTGTTAATCACTTATTCGACCTCTTAAAATGACTTTGCTTCACAATTGTAATGACTTTGCCAACCATTGGTAATGACTTTTCCAGCCACTGTTAATCACTTATCCGACCTCTAAAAATGACTTTGCCCAACAATTGTAATGACTTTGCCACCACTGGTAATCACTTATCCGACCTCTAAAAATGACTTTGCCCAACAATTGTAATGGCTTTGCCAACCACTTTTAATTACTAATCCGACCTCTTAAAATGACTTTGCCCAATAATTGTAATGACTTTGCCAACCACTGTTAATCACTAAGCAGACCTCTAAACATTATTTTTCCAACCACTGTTAATCACTTATCCGACCTCTAAAAATTGACTTTGCCCAAAAATTGTAATGACTTTGCCAACCACTGGTAATGACTTTAGCCACCACTGTTTATCACTTATCCAACATCTAAAAATGCCTTTGCCAAACAATTGAAATGACTTTGCCAAACAATTGTAATGACTTTGTTAAAACATTGTAATGACTTTGCCCAAGAATTGTAATGACTTTGCCAACCACTGTAAATCACTAATCAGACCTCTAAAAATTATTTATCCAACCACTGTTAATCACTTATCCGACCTCTAAAAATGACTTTGCCAACCACTGGTAATGACTTTTCCAACCACTATAAATCACTTATCCGAACTCTAAAAATGACTTTGCCCAACAATTGAAGTGACTTTGCCCACCACTGGTTATCACTTATCCG
Source organism: Brachionus asplanchnoidis (assembly GCA_025491095.1). Lineage (NCBI taxonomy): Eukaryota > Metazoa > Rotifera > Eurotatoria > Ploima > Brachionidae > Brachionus > Brachionus asplanchnoidis. The sequence continues at coordinate 17,502 of JAILYF010000259.1, forward strand.
ACCTCGAAAATAGATTTTGCCCAACAACTGAAATGGCTTTGCCAACCACTGGTAATGACTTTGCCAACCACTTTTAATTCCTAATCCGACCTCCAAAAATGAATAATCAGACCTCTAAAAATTATTTTTCCAACCACTGTTAATCACTTATCCGACCTCTAAAAATAACTTTGCCAACCACTATAAATCACTTATCCGACCCCTAAAAATGACCTTGCGCAACAATTGTAATGACTGTGCCAACCACTGTAATGACATATCTGACCTCTAAAAATGACTTTGCCCAACAATTGTTAATCAGCTGTCAGACCTCTAAAAATGACTTTCCCAAACAATTGTAATGACTTTGCCCACCACTAGTATAGACTTTGCCAACTTCTCTTAATCACTTATCCGACCACGAAAAATGATTTTGCCCAACAATTGTAATGACTTTGCCAACCACTGTTAATCACTAAGAAGAACTCTCAACATTATTTTTCCAACCACTGTTAATCACTTATCCGACCTCTAAAAATGACTTTGCCCAACAATTGTAATGACTTTGCCAACCACTGGTAATGACTTTAGCCACCACTGTTTATCACTTATCCAACATCTAAAAATGCCTTTGCCAAACAATTGTAATGACTTTGCCAAACAATTGTAATGACTTTGTTAAAATATTGTAATGACTTTGCACAAGAATTGTAATGACTTTGCCAACCACTGTTAATGACTTTTCCAACCTCTAAAAATAACTTTGCCAACCACTGTATATCACTTATCTGACCTCTAAAAATGACTTTGCCAACCACTGGTAATGACTTTTCCAACCACTATAAATCACTTATCCGAACTCTAAAAATGACTTTGCCCAACAATTGTAGTGACTTTGCCCACCACTGGTTATCACTTATCCGACCTCTAAAAATGATTTTGCCCAACAATTGAAATGACTTTGCCCACCACTGGTAATCCCTTTCCGCCCTCTAAAAATGACTTTGCCTAACAATAGTATTGACTTTGCCATCCACTGGTAATGACTTTGCCAACCACTGTTAATCACTTATCCGACCTCAAAAAATGACTTTCCCAACAATTTTAATGACTTTGCCCACCACTGTTAATCACTTATCCGACCTCTAAAAATGACTTTGCCCAACAATTGTAATGACTTTGCCGACCACTAGTAATGACTTTGTCAACCACTCTTAATCACTTATCCGACCACGAAAAATGATTTTGCGCAACAATTGTAATGACTTTGCCAACAACTGGTAATGACTTTAGTCACCACTGATTATCACACATCCGACATCTAAATATGCCCTTGCCAAACAATTGTAATGACTTTGCCAAACAATTGAAATGACTTTGCCCAAGAATTGAAATGACTTTGTCAACAACTGTTAATCACTAATCAGACCTCTAAAAATTATTTTTCCAACCACTGTTAATCACTTATCCGACCTCTAAAAATAACTTTGCCAACCACTGTTAATCACTTATCCGACCTCTAAAAATGACTTTGCCCAACAATTGTAATGACTTTGCCAACCACTGGTAATGACTTTAGCCACCACTGTTTATCACTTATCCGACATCTAAAAATGCCTTTGCCAAACAATTGTAATGACTTTGTTAAAACATTGAAATGACTTTGCCCAAGAATTGTAATGACTTTGCCAACCACTGTTAATCACTAATCAGACCTCTAAAAATTATTTTTCCAACCACTGTTAATCACTTATCCGACCTCTAAAATAACTTTGCCAACCACTGTTAATCACTTATCCGACCGCTAAAAATGACTTTGCCCAACAATTGTAATGACTTTGCCAACCACTGGTAATGACTTTAGCCACCACTGTTTATCACTTATCCGACATCTAAAAATGCCTATGCCAAACAATTGTTATGACTTTGTTAAAACATTGAAATGACTTTGCCCAAGAATTGTAATGACTTTGCCAATCACTGTTAATTATTAATCAGACCTCTAAAAATTATTTTTCCATCCACTGTTAATCACTTATCCGACCTCAAAAAATAACTTTGCCAACCACTGTTAATCACTTATCCGACCTCTAAAAATGACTTTGCCAACCACTGGTAATGACTTTTCCAACCACTTTAAATCACTTATCCGACCTCTAAAAATGACTTTGCGCAACAATTGTAATGACTGTGCCAATCACTGGTAATGACTTATCCGACCTCTAAAAATGACTTTGCCCAACAATTGTTATGACTTTGCCAACCACTGTTAATCACCTGTCAGACCTCTAAAAATGACTTTCATCAACAATTGTAATGACTTTGCCAACCACTGTTAATCACTTATCCAACATCTAAAAATGCCTTTGCCAAACAATTGTAATGACTTTGCCAAACAATTGTAATGACTTTGTTAAAACATTGTAATGACTTTGCACAAGAATTGTAATGACTTGCCAACCACTGTTAATGACTTTTCCAACCTCTAAAAATGACTTTGCCAACCACTGGTAATGACTTTTCCAACCACTATAAATCACTTATCCGAACTCTAAAAATGACTTTGCCCAACAATTGTAGTGACTTTGCCCACCACTGGTTATCACTTATCCGACCTCTAAAAATGATTTTGCCCAACAATTGAAATGACTTTGCCCACCACTGGTAATCCCTTTCCGCCCTCTAAAAATGACTTTGCCTAACAATAGTATTGACTTTGCCATCCACTGGTAATGACTTTGCCAACCACTGTTAATCACTTATCCGACCTCAAAAAATGACTTTTCCCAACAATTTTAATGACTTTGCCCACCACTGTTAATCACTTATCCGACCTCTAAAAATGACTTTGCCCAACAATTGTAATGACTTTGCCGACCACTAGTAATGACTTTGTCAACCACTCTTAATCACTTATCCGACCACGAAAAATGATTTTGCGCAACAATTGTAATGACTTTGCCAACAACTGGTAATGACTTTAGTCACCACTGATTATCACACATCCGACATCTAAATATGCCCTTGCCAAACAATTGTAATGACTTTGCCAAACAATTGAAATGACTTTGCCCAAGAATTGAAATGACTTTGTCAACAACTGTTAATCACTAATCAGACCTCTAAAAATTATTTTTCCAACCACTGTTAATCACTTATCCGACCTCTAAAAATAACTTTGCCAACCACTGTTAATCACTTATCCGACCTCTAAAAATGACTTTGCCCAACAATTGTAATGACTTTGCCAACCACTGGTAATGACTTTAGCCACCACTGTTTATCACTTATCCGACATCTAAAAATGCCTTTGCCAAACAATTGTAATGACTTTGTTAAAACATTGAAATGACTTTGCCCAAGAATTGTAATGACTTTGCCAACCACTGTTAATCACTAATCAGACCTCTAAAAATTATTTTTCCAACCACTGTTAATCACTTATCCGACCTCTAAAAATAACTTTGCCAACCACTGTTAATCACTTATCCGACCGCTAAAAATGACTTTGCCCAACAATTGTAATGACTTTGCCAACCACTGGTAATGACTTTAGCCACCACTGTTTATCACTTATCCGACATCTAAAAATGCCTATGCCAAACAATTGTTATGACTTTGTTAAAACATTGAAATGACTTTGCCCAAGAATTGTAATGACTTTGCCAATCACTGTTAATTATTAATCAGACCTCTAAAAATTATTTTTCCATCCACTGTTAATCACTTATCCGACCTCAAAAAATAACTTTGCCAACCACTGTTAATCACTTATCCGACCTCTAAAAATGACTTTGCCAACCACTGGTAATGACTTTTCCAACCACTTTAAATCACTTATCCGACCTCTAAAAATGACTTTGCGCAACAATTGTAATGACTGTGCCAATCACTGGTAATGACTTATCCGACCTCTAAAAATGACTTTGCCCAACAATTGTTATGACTTTGCCAACCACTGTTAATCACCTGTCAGACCTCTAAAAATGACTTTCATCAACAATTGTAATGACTTTGCCAACCACTGTTAATCAGTTATCCGACCTCTAAAAATGACTTTGCCCAACAATTGTAGTGACTTTGCCATCCACTGGTAATGACTTTGCCGACCACTGTTAATCACTTATGCGATTTCGAAAAATGATTTTGCCCAACAATTGAAAATACTTTGCCAACCACTGGTAATCCCCTTCCGCCCTCTAAAAATGACTTTGCCAAACAGTTGTAATGACTTTGCCATTCACTGGTAATGACTTTGCCCAACAATTGTAATGACTTTGCCAACCACTGGTAATGACTTTAGCCACCACTGTTTATCACTTATCCGACATCTAAAAATGACTTTGCCAAACAATTGTTATGACTTTGTTAAAAAATTGAAATAACTTTGCCCAAGAATTGTAATGACTTTGCCAACCACTGTTAATCATTAATCAGACCTCTAAAAATAACTTTGCCAATCACTGTTAATCACTTATCCGACCTCAAAAAATAACTTTGCCAATCACTGTTAATCACTTATCCGACCTCTAAAAATGACTTTGCCAACCACTGGTAATGACTTTTCCAACGACTATAAATCACTTATCCGACCTCTAAAAATGACTTTGCGCAACAATTGTAATGACTGTGCCAATCACTGGTTATGACTTATCCGACCTCTAAAAATGACTTTGCCCAACAATTGTTATGACTTTGCCAACCACTGTTAATCACCTGTCAGACCTCTAAAAATGACTTTCTCCAACAATTGTAATGACTTTGCCAACCACTGTTAATCAGTTATCCGACCTCTAAAAATGACTTTGGCCAACAATTGTAGTGACTTTGCCATCCACTGGTAATGACTTTGCCGACCACTGTTAATCACTTATGCGATTTCGAAAAATGATTTTGCCCAACAATTGAAAATACTTTGCCAACCACTGGTAATCCCCTTCCGCCCTCTAAAAATGACTTTGCCAAACAGTTGTAATGACTTTGCCATTCACTGGTAATGACTTTGCCAACACTGTTAATCACTTATCCGACCTCTAAAAATGACTTTTCCCGTCAATTTTAATGACTTTGCCCACCACTGTTAATCACTTATCCGACCTCCAAAAATGACTTTGCCCAACAATTGTAATGACTTTGCCGACCACTGTTAATCACTTATCCGACCTCGAAAAATGACTTTGCCCAACAATTGTAATGACTATGCCAACCACTGGTAATGACTTTAGCCACCACTGTTTATCACTTATCCGACATCTAAAAATGACTTTGCCAAACAATTGTTATGACTTTGTTAAAACATTGAAATGACTTTGCCCAAGAATTGTAATGACTTTGCCAACCACTGTTAATCATTAATCAGACCTCTAAAAATTATTTTTCCAACCACTGTTAATCACTTATCCGACCTCAAAAAATATTTTTGCCAATCACTGTTAATCACTTATCCGACCTCTAAAAATGACTTTGCCAACCACTGGTAATGACTTTTCCAACCACTATAAATCACTTATCCGACCTCTAAAAATGACTTTGCGCAACAATTGAAATGACTGTGCCAATCACTGGTAATGACTTATCCGACCTCTAAAAATGACTTTGCCCAACAATTGTTATGACTTTGCCAACCACTGTTAATCACCTGTCAGACCCCTAAAAATGACTTTCCCCAACAATTGTAATGACTTTGCTTACCACTGTTAATCACTTATCCGACCTCTAAAAATGACTTTGCCAACCACTATAAATCACATATCCGACCTCTAAAAATGACTTTGCGCAACAATTGTAATGACTGTGCCAATCACTGGTAATGACTTATCCGACCTCTAAAAATGACTTTGCCCAACAATTGTTATGACTCTGCCAACCACTGTTAATCACCTGTCAGACCTCTAAAAATGACTTTCCCCAACAATTGTAATGACTTTGCTTACCACTGTTAATCACTTATCCGACCTCTAAAAATGACTTTGCCAACCACTATAAATCACATATCCGACCTCTAAAAATGACTTTGCGCAACAATTGTAATGACTGTGCCAACCACTGGTAATGACTTATCCGACCTCTAAAAATGACTTTGCCCAACAATTGTTATGACTTTGCCAACCACTGTTAATCACCTGTCAGACCTCTAAAAATGACTTTCCCCAACAATTGTAATGACTTTGCCAACCACTGTTAATCAGTTATCCGACCTCTAAAAATGACTTTGCCCAACAATTGTAGTGACTTTGCCATCCACTGGTAATGACTTTGCCGACCACTGTTAATCACTTATGCGATTTCGAAAAATGATTTTGCCCAACAATTGAAATGACTTTGCCAACCACTTTTAATTCCTAACCCGACCTCCCAAAATGATTTTGCCCAACAATTGAAATGACTTTAGCCACCACTGATTATTACTTATCCGACATCTAAAAATGCCTTTGCCAAACAGTTGAAATGACTTTGCCAAACAATTGTAATGACTTTGTTAAAAAATTGTAATGACTTTGCCCAAGAATTGTAATGACTTTGCCAGCCACTGTTAATCACTAATCAGACCTCTAAAAATTATTTTTCCAACCACTGTTAATCACTTATCCGACCTCTAAAAATAACTTTGCCAACCACTGTTAATCACTTATCCGACCTCTAAAAATGACTTTGCCAACCACTGGTAATGACTTTGCCAACCACTATAAATCACTTATCCGACCTCTAAAAATGTCTTTGCGCAACAATTGTAATGACTTTGCCAAACAATTGAAATGACTTTGCCAACCAATGTTAATCACTAATCAGACCTCAAAAAAATACTTTTCCAACCATTGTTAATCACTTATCCGACCTCTAAAAATAACTTTGCACAACAATTGTAGTGACTTTGCCAACCACTGTTAATCACTTATCCGACCTCTAAAAATGACTTTGTCCAACAATTGAAATGAATTTGCCAACCACTGGTAATCACTTATCCGACCTCAAAAAATGACTTTGCCCAACAATTGTAATGACTTTAGCCAATACTGATTATAACTTATCCGACATCTAAAAATGCTTTTGCCAAACAATTGTAATGCCTTTGCCAAACAATTGTAATGACTTTGCCAAACAATTGAAATGACTTTGCCAACCTCTGTTAATCACTTATCCGACCTATAAAAATGACTTTGCCCAACAATTGTAGTGACTTTGCCAGCCACTGTTCATCCATTATCCGACCTCTAAAAATTATTTTACCAACCACTGTTAATAACTTTTCCGACCTCTAAAAGTGACTTTGCCCAACAATTGAAGTAGCTTTTCCAAACACTGTAAATCACTTATCCGACCTCTAAAAATGACTTTGCCATCCACTGGGAATGACTTTGCCAACCACTGTTAATCAGTTATCCGACCTCTAAAAATGACTTTGCCCAACAATTGTAGTGACTTTGCCAGCCACTGTTCAACCCTTATCCGACCTCTAAAAATGACTTTGCCCAACAATTGTAATGACTTTGCCTATCGCTGTTAATACATTTTCCGACCTCGAAAAATGATTTTGCCCAAAAATTGAAATGATTTTGCCAACCACTGTTAATCACATATCCGACCTCTAAAAATGACTTTGCCATCCACTGGGAATAACTTCGCCAACAACTGTTAATCACTTATCTGACCTCGAAAAATGCCTTTGCCAAACATTTGTAATGACTTTGCCAAACATTTGTAATGACTTTTCCCAACAATTGTAATGACTTTGCCAACCTCTGTTAATCACTAATCAGACCTCTAAAAATTATTTTACCAACCACTGTTACTAACTTTTCCGACCTCTTAAAATGACTTTGGCCAACAATTGAAGTAGCTTTGCCAACCACTGTTAATCACTTATCCGAACTCTAAAAATGACTTTGCCCAACTATTGTAATGATTTTGCCAACCACTGTTAATCACTTATCCTACCTCTAAAAATGACTTTGCCATCCACTGGGAATGACTTTGCCAACCACTGTTAATCACTTATCCGACCTCTAAAAATGACTTTGACCAACAATTGTAGTGACTTTGCCAGCCACTGTTCATACCTTATCCGACCTCTAAAAATGACTTTTCCCAACAATTTTAATGACTTTGCCAACCACAGTTAATCACTTATCCGACCTCCAAAATGACTTTGCCAAACAATTGTAATGACATTGCCTATCACTGTTAATCACTTTTCCGACCTCGAAAAATGATTTTGCCCAACAATTGTAATGATTTTGCCAACCACTGTTAATCACATATCCGACCTCTAAAAATGACTTTGGCATCCACTGGGAATGACTTTGCCAACAACTGTTAATCACTTATCCGAACTCGAAAAATGATTTTGCCCAACAATTGAAATGACTTTGCCCACCACTGGTAATCCCTTTCCGCCCTCTAAAAATGACTTTGCCAAACAATCGTAATGACTTTGCCATCCACTGGTAATGACTTTGCCAACCACTGTTAATCACTTATCCGACCTCTAAAAATGACTTTGCCAAACAATTGTAATGACTTTGCCATCCACTGGTAATGACTTTGCCAACCACTTTTAATCACTTATCCGACCTCTAAAAATGACTTTTCCCAACAATTTCAATGACTTTGCCAACCACTGTTAATCACTTATCCGACCTCCAAAAATGACTTTGCCCAACAATTGTAATGACTTTGCCGACCACTGTTAATCACTTATCCGACCTCGAAAAATGATTTTGCCCAACAATTGAAATGACTTTGTCCACCACTGGTTATCCCTTTCCGCCTTCTAAAAATGACTTTGCCAAACAATTGTAATGACTTTGCCAACCACTGTTAATCACTTAGCCGACCTCCGAAAATGACTTTGCCCAACAATTGTAATGACTTTGCCGACCACTGTTAATCACTTAGCCGACCTTGAAAAATGATTTTGCCCAACAATTGAAATGACTTTGTCCACCACTGGTTATCCCTTTCCGCCTTCTAAAAATGACTTTGCCAAACAATTGTAATGACTTTGCCAACCACTGTTAATCACTTAGCCGACCTCCGAAAATGACTTTGCCCAACAATTGAAATGACTTTGCCAACCACTGTTAATCACTTATCCGACCTTTAAAATGACTTTTCCCGTCAATTTTAATGACTTTGCCCACCACTGTTAATCACTTATCCGACCTCCAAAAATGACTTTGCCAAACAATTGTAATGACATTGCCTATCACTGTTAATCACTTTTCCGACCTCGAAAAATGATTTTGCCCAACAATTGTAATGATTTTGCCAACCACTGTTAATCACATATCCGACCTCTAAAAATGACTTTGGCATCCACTGGGAATGACTTTGCCAACAACTGTTAATCACTTATCCGAACTCGAAAAATGATTTTGCCCAACAATTGAAATGACTTTGCCCACCACTGGTAATCCCTTTCCGCCCTCTAAAAATGACTTTGCCAAACAATCGTAATGACTTTGCCATCCACTGGTAATGACTTTGCCAACCACTGTTAATCACTTATCCGACCTCTAAAAATGACTTTGCCAAACAATTGTAATGACTTTGCCATCCACTGGTAATGACTTTGCCAACCACTTTTAATCACTTATCCGACCTCTAAAAATGACTTTTCCCAACAATTTCAATGACTTTGCCAACCACTGTTAATCACTTATCCGACCTCCAAAAATGACTTTGCCCAACAATTGTAATGACTTTGCCGACCACTGTTAATCACTTATCCGACCTCGAAAAATGATTTTGCCCAACAATTGAAATGACTTTGTCCACCACTGGTTATCCCTTTCCGCCTTCTAAAAATGACTTTGCCAAACAATTGTAATGACTTTGCCAACCACTGTTAATCACTTAGCCGACCTCCGAAAATGACTTTGCCCAACAATTGTAATGACTTTGCCGACCACTGTTAATCACTTAGCCGACCTTGAAAAATGATTTTGCCCAACAATTGAAATGACTTTGTCCACCACTGGTTATCCCTTTCCGCCTTCTAAAAATGACTTTGCCAAACAATTGTAATGACTTTGCCAACCACTGTTAATCACTTAGCCGACCTCCGAAAATGACTTTGCCCAACAATTGAAATGACTTTGCCAACCACTGTTAATCACTTATCCGACCTTTAAAATGACTTTTCCCGTCAATTTTAATGACTTTGCCCACCACTGTTAATCACTTATCCGACCTCCAAAAATGACTTTGCCCAACAATTGTAATGACTTTGCCGACCACTGTTAATCACTTATCCGACCTCGAAAAATGATTTTGCCCAACAATTGAAATGACTTTGCCAACCACTGTTAATCACTTATCCGACCTCCAAAAATGACTTTGCCCAACAATTGTAATGTCTTTGCCGACCACTGTTAATCACTTATCCGACCTTGAAAAATGATTTTGCCCAACAATTGAAATGACTTTGTCCACCACTGGTTATCCCTTTCCGCCTTCTAAAAATGACTTTGCCAAACAATTGTAATGACTTTGCCAACCACTGTTAATCACTTAGCCGACCTCCGAAAATGACTTTGCCCAACAATTGAAATGACTTTGCCAACCACTGTTAATCACTTATCCGACCTCTAAAAATGACTTTTCCCGTCAATTTTAATGACTTTGCCCACCACTGTTAATCACTTATCCGACCTCCAAAAATGACTTTGCCCAACAATTGTAATGACTTTGCCGACCACTGTTAATCACTTATCCGACCTCTAAAAATGCCTTTGCCCAACAATTGTAATGATTTTGCAAACCACTGGTAATGACTTTAGCCACCACTGTTTATCACTTATCCGACATCTAAAAATGCCTTTGCCAAACAATTGTTATGACTTTGTTAAAACATTGAAATGACTTTGCCCAAGAATTGTAATGACTTTGCCAACCACTGTTAATCATTAATCAGACCTCTAAAAATTATTTTTCCATCCACTGTTAATCACTTATCCGACCTCTAAATATTACTTTGCCAACCACTGGTAATGACTTTTCCAACCACTATAAATCACTTATCCGACCTCTAAAAATGACTTTGCGCAACAATTGTAATGACTGTGCCAATCACTGGTAATGACTTATCCGACCTCTAAAAATGACTTTGCCCAACAATTTTAATGACTTTGCCCACCACTGTTAATCACTTATCCGACCTCCAAAAATGACTTTGCCCAACAATTGTAATGACTTTGCCGACCACTGTTAATCACTTATCAGACCTCGAAAAATGATTTTGCCCAACAATTGAAATGACTTTGCCAACCACTGTTAATCACTTATCCGACCTCCAAAAATGACTTTGCCCAACAATTGTAATGACTTTGCCGACCACTGTTAATCACTTATCCGACCTTGAAAAATGATTTTGCCCAACAATTGAAATGACTTTGTCCACCACTGGTTATCCCTTTCCGCCTTCTAAAAATGACTTTGCCAAACAATTGTAATGACTTTGCCAACCACTGTTAATCACTTAGCCGACCTCCGAAAATGACTTTGCCCAACAATTGAAATGACTTTGCCAACCACTGTTAATCACTTATCCGACCTCTAAAAATGACTTTTCCCGTCAATTTTAATGACTTTGCCCACCACTGTTAATCACTTATCCGACCTCCAAAAATGACTTTGCCCAACAATTGTAATGACTTTGCCGACCACTGTTAATCACTTATCCGACCTCTAAAATGCCTTTGCCCAACAATTGTAATGATTTTGCCAACCACTGGTAATGACTTTAGCCACCACTGTTTATCACTTATCCGACATCTAAAAATGCCTTTGCCAAACAATTGTTATGACTTTGTTAAAACATTGAAATGACTTTGCCCAAGAATTGTAATGACTTTGCCAACCACTGTTAATCATTAATCAGACCTCTAAAAATTATTTTTCCATCCACTGTTAATCACTTATCCGACCTCTAAAAATGACTTTGCCAACCACTGGTAATGACTTTTCCAACCACTATAAATCACTTATCCGACCTCTAAAAATGACTTTGCGCAACAATTGTAATGACTGTGCCAATCACTGGTAATGACTTATCCGACCTCTAAAAATGACTTTGCCCAACAATTGTTATGACTTTGCCAACCACTGTTAATCACCTGTCAGACCTCTAAAAATGACTTTCCCCAACAATTGTAATGACTTTGCTTACCACTGTTAATCACTTATCCGACCTCTAAAAATGACTTTGCCAACCACTATAAATCACTTATCCGACCTCTAAAAATGACTTTGCCCAACAATTGTAGTGACTTTGCCAACCACTGGTAATGACTTTTCCAACCACTATAAATCACTTATCCGACCTCTAAAAATGACTTTGCGCAACAATTGTAATGACTGTGCCAACCACTGTTAATCACCTGTCAGACCTCTAAAAATGACTTTCCCCAACAATTGTAATGACTTTGCCAACCACTGTTAATCAGTTATCCGACCTCTAAAAATGACTTTGCCCAACAATTGTAATGACTTTGCCGACCACTGTTAATCACTTATCCGACCTCGAAAAATGATTTTGCCCAACAATTGAAATGACTTTGCCAACCACTGTTAATCACTTATCCGACCTCCAAAAATGACTTTGCCCAACAATTGTAATGACTTTGCCGACCACTGTTAATCACTTATCCGATCTTGAAAAATGATTTTGCCCAACAATTGAAATGACTTTGTCCACCACTGGTTATCCCTTTCCGCCTTCTAAAAATGACTTTGCCAAACAATTGTAATGACTTTGCCAACCACTGTTAATCACTTAGCCGACCTCCGAAAATGACTTTGCCCAACAATTGAAATGACTTTGCCAACCACTGTTAATCACTTATCCGACCTCTAAAAATGACTTTTCCCGTCAATTTTAATGACTTTGCCCACCACTGTTAATCACTTATCCGACCTCCAAAAATGACTTTGCCCAACAATTGTAATGACTTTGCCGACCACTGTTAACGACTTATCCGACCTCGAAAAATGATTTTGCCCAACAATTGAAATGACTTTACCAACCACTGTTAATCACTTATCCGACCTCCAAAAATGACTTTGCCCAACAATTGTAATGACTTTGCCGACCACTGTTAATCACTTATCCGACCTTGAAAAATGATTTTGCCCAACAATTGAAATGACTTTGTCCACCACTGGTTATCCCTTTCCGCCTTCTAAAAATGACTTTGCCAAACAATTGTAATGACTTTGCCAACCACTGTTAATCACTTAGCCGACCTCCGAAAATGACTTTGCCCAACAATTGAAATGACTTTGCCAACCACTGTTAATCACTTATCCGACCTCTAAAAATGACTTTTCCCGTCAATTTTAATGACTTTGCCCACCACTGTTAATCACTTATCCGACCTCCAAAAATGACTTTGCCCAACAATTGTAATGACTTTGCCGACCACTGTTAATCACTTATCCGACCTCGAAAAATGATTTTGCCCAACAATTGAAATGACTTTGCCAACCACTGTTAATCACTTATCCGACCTCCAAAAATGACTTTGCCCAACAATTGTAATGACTTTGCCGACCACTGTTAATCACTTATCCGACCTCGAAAAATGATTTTGCCCAACAATTGAAATGACTTTGCCAACCACTGTTAATCACTTATCCGACCTCCAAAAATGACTTTGCCCAACAATTGTAATGACTTTGCCGACCACTGTTAATCACTTATCCGACCTTGAAAAATGATTTTGCCCAACAATTGAAATGACTTTGTCCACCACTGGTTATCCCTTTCCGCCTTCTAAAAATGACTTTGCCAAACAATTGTAATGACTTTGCCAACCACTGTTAATCACTTAGCCGACCTCCGAAAATGACCTTGCCCAACAATTGAAATGACTTTGCCAACCACTGTTAATCACTTATCCGACCTCTAAAAATGACTTTTCCCGTCAATTTTAATGACTTTGCCCACCACTGTTAATCACTTATCCGACCTCCAAAAATGACTTTGCCCAACAATTGTAATGACTATGCCGACCACTGTTAATCACTTATCCGACCTCTAAAAATGACTTTGCCCAACCACTGTTAATCATTAATCAGACCTCTAAAAATTATTTTTCCATCCACTGTTAATCACTTATCCGACCTCTAAAAATGACTTTGCCAATCACTGGTAATGACTTATCCGACCTCTAAAAATGACTTTCCCCAACAATTGTAATGACTTTGCTTCCCACTGTTAATCACTTATCCGACCTCTAAAAATGACTTTGCCAACCACTATAAATCACTTATCCGACCTCTAAAAATGACTTTGCCCAACAATTGTAGTGACTTTGCCAACCACTGGTAATGACTTTTCCAATCACTATAAATCACTTATCCGACCTCTAAAAATGACTTTGCGCAACAATTGTAATGACTGTGCCAACCACTGGTAATGACTTATCCGACCTCTAAAAATGACTTTGCCCAACAATTGTTATGACTTTGCCAACCACTGTTAATCAGTTATCCGACCTCTAAAAATGACTCTGCCCAACAATTGTAGTGACTTTGCCATCCAGTGGTAATGACTTTGCCGACCACTGTTAATCACTTATGCGATTTCGAAAAATGATTTTGCCCAACAATTGAAATGACTTTGCCAACCACTGGTTATCCCCTTCCGCCCTCTAAATATGACTTTGCCAAACAATTGTAATGACTGTGCCAATCACTGGTAATGACTTATCCGACCTCTAAAAATGACTTTGGCCAACAATTGTTATGACTTTGCTTACCACTGTTAATCACTTATCCGACCTCTAAAAATGACTTTGCCAACCACTATAAATCACTTATCCGACCTCTAAAAATGACTTTGCCCAACAATTGTAGTGACTTTGCCAACCACTGGTAATGACTTTACCAATCACTATAAATCACTTATCCGACCTCTAAAAATGACTTTGCGCAACAATTGTAATGACTGTGCCAACCACTGGTAATGACTTATCCGACCTCTAAAAATGACTTTGCCCAACAATTGTTATGACTTTGCCAACCACTGTTAATCAGTTATCCGACCTCTAAAAATGACTCTGCCCAACAATTGAAGTGACTTTGCCATCCAGTGGTAATGACTTTGCCGACCACTGTTAATCACTTATGCGATTTCGAAAAATGATTTTGCCCAACAATTGAAATGACTTTGCCAACCACTGGTTATCCCCTTCCGCACTCTAAATATGACTTTGCCAAACAATTGTAATGACTGTGCCAATCACTGGTAATGACTTATCCGACCTCTAAAAATGACTTTGCCCAACAATTGTTATGACTTTGCCAACCACTGTTAATCACCTGTCAGACCTCTAAAAATGACTTTCCCCAACAATTGTAATGACATTGCTTACCACTGTTAATCACTTATCCGACCTCTAAAAATGATTTTGCCAACCACTATAAATCACTTATCCGACCTCTAAAAATGACTTTGCCCAACAATTGTAGTGACTTTGCCAACCACTGGTAATGACTTTTCCAACCACTATAAATCACTTATCCGACCTCTAAAAATGACTTTGCGCAACAATTGTAATGACTGTGCCAACCGCTGGTAATGACTTATCCGACCTCTAAAAATGACTTTGCCAACCACTGTAAATCAGTTATCCGACCTCTAAAAATGACTTTGCCCAACAATTGTAGTGACTTTGCCATCCACTGGTAATGACTTTGCCGACCACTGTTAATCACTTATGCGATTTCGAAAAATGATTTTGCCCAACAACTGAAATGACTTTGCCAACCACTGGTAATCCCCTTCCGCCCTCTAAAAATGACTTTGCCAAACAATTGTAATGACTTTGCCAACCACTGTTAATCACTTATCCGACCTCTAAAAATTACTTTTCCCGTCAATTTTAATGACTTTGCCCACCACTGTTAATCACTTATCCGACATCCAAAAATGACTTTGCCCAACAATTGTAATGATTTTGCCAAACACTGTTAATCACTTAGCCGACCTCCAAAAATGACTTTGCCCAACAATTGAAATGACTTTGCCAACCACTGTTAATCACTTATCCGACCTCTAAAAATGTTTTTGCCATCCACTGGTAATGAATTTGCCAACCACTGTTAATCACTTATCCGACCTCTAAAAATGACTTTGCCCAACAATTGTAATGACTTTGCCAACCACTGGTAATCACATATCCGACCTCTAAAAATTACTTTGCCAAACAAAAGTAATGACTTTGCCAACCACTGTTAATCACTTATCCGGCCTCGAAAAATGATTTTGACCAACAATTGAAATGGCTTTGCCAACCACTTTTAATTCCTAACCCGACCTCCCAAATGATTTTGCGCAACAATTGAAATGACTTTGCCAACCACTGGTAATGACTTTAGCCACCACTGATTATTACTTATCCGACATCTAAAAATGCCTTTGCCAAACAGTTGTAATGACTTTGCCAAACAATTGTAATGACTTTGTTAAAACATTGTAATGACTTTGCCCAAGAATTGTAATGACTTTGCCAGCCACTGTTAATCACTAATCAGACCTCTAAAAATTATTTTTCCAACCACTGTTAATCACTTATCCGACCTCTAAAAATAACTTTGCCAACCACTGTAAATCACTTATCCGACCTCTAAAAATGACTTTGCCAACCACTGGTAATGACTTTGCCAACCACTATAAATCACTTATCCGACCTCTAAAAATGACTTTGCGCAACAATTGTAATGACTGTGCCAATCACTGGTAATGACTTTGCCAACCACTCTTAATTACTTATCCGACCTCGAAAAATGATTTTGCCTAACAATTGAAATGGCTTTGCCAACCACTGGTAATGACTTTGCCAAGCACTTTGAATTCCGAATCCGACCTCCAAAATGAATTTGCGCAACAATTGTAAAGACTTTGCCAACCACTGGTAATGACTTTAGTCACCACTGATTATCACTTATCCGACATAAAAATATGCCTTTGCCAAACAATTGTAATGACTTTGCCAAACAATTGAAATGACTTTGCCAACCAATGTTAATCACTAATCAGACCTCAAAAAAATACTTTTCCAACCATTGTTAATCACTTATCCGACCTCTAAAAATAACTTTGCACAACAATTGTAGTGACTTTGCCAACCACTGTTAATCACTTATCCGACCTCTAAAAATGACTTTATCCAACAATTGAAATGACTTTGCCAACCACTGGTAATCACTTATCCGACCTCTAAAAATGACTTTTGCCCAACAATTGTAATGACTTTAGCCACCACTGATTATAACTTATCCGACATCTAAAAATGCTTTTGCCAAACAATTGTAATGACTTTGCCAAACAATTGTAATGACTTTGCCAAACAATTGTAATGACTTTGCCAACCTCTGTTAATCACTAAACAGACCTCTAAAAATTATTTTACCAACCACTGTTAATCACTTATCCGACCTATAAAAATGACTTTGCCCAACAATTGTAGTGACTTTGCCAGCCACTGTTCATCCCTTATCCGACCTCTAAAGATTATTTTACCAACCACTGTTAATAACTTTTCCGACCTCTAAAAGTGACTTTGCCCAACAATTGAAGAAGCTTTGCCAAACACTGTAAATCACTTATCCGACCTCTAAAAATGACTTTGCCATCCACTGGGAATGACTGTGCCAACCTCTGTTAATCACTAAACAGACCTCTAAAAATTATTTTACCAACCACTGTTAATCACTTATCCGACCTATAAAAATGACTTTGCCCAACAATTGTAGTGACTTGCCAGCCACTGTTCATCCCTTATCCGACCTCTAAAAATTATTTTACCAACCACTGTTAATAACTTTCCGACCTCTAAAAGTGACTTTGCCCAACAATTGAAGTAGCTTTGCCAAACACTGTAAATCACTTATCCGACCTCTAAAAATGACTTTGCCATCCACTGGGAATGACTTTGCCAACCACTGTTAATCACTTATCCGACCTCTAAAAATGACTTTGCCCAACAATTGTAGTGACTTTGCCAGCCACTGTTCATCCCTTATCCGACCTCTAAAAATGACTTGGCCACATTGAAGTAGCCTTGCCAACCACTGTTAATCACTTATCCGAACTCTAAAAATGACTTTGCCCAACAATTGTAATGATTTTGCAACCACTGTTAATCACTTATCCTACCTCTAAAAATGACTTTGCCATCCACTGGGAATGACTTTTCCAACCACTGTTAATCACTTATCCGACCTCGAAAAATGCCTTTGCCAAACATTTGTAATGACTTTGCCAAACATTTGTAATGACTTTTCCCAACAATGTAATGACTTTGCCAACCTCTGTTAATCACTAATCAGACCTCTAAAAATTATTTTACCAACCACTGTTACTAACTTTTCCGACCTCTTAAAATGACTTTGGCCAACAATTGAAGTAGCCTTGCCAACCACTGTTAATCACTTATCCGAACTCTAAAAATGACTTTGCCCAACAATAGTAATGATTTTGCCAACCACTGTTAATCACTTATCCTACCTCTAAAATGACTTTGCCATCCACTGGGAATGACTTTGCCAACCACTGTTAATCACTTATCCGACCTCTAAAAATGACTTTGACCAACAATTGTAGTGACTTTGCCCACCACTGTTCATGCCCTTATCCGACCTCGAAAAATGATTTTGCCTAACAATTGAAATGGCTTTGCCAACCACTGGTAATGACTTTGCCAAGCACTTTGAATTCCGAATCCGACCTCCAAAAATGAATTTGCGCAACAATTGTAAAGACTTTGCCAACCACTGGTAATGACTTTAGTCACCACTGATTATCACTTATCCGACATCAAAATATGCCTTTGCCAAACATTGTAATGACTTTGCCAAACAATTGAAATGACTTTGCCAACCAATGTTAATCACTAATCAGACCTCAAAAAAATACTTTTCCAACCATTGTTAATCACTTATCCGAACTCTAAAAATAACTTTGCACAACAATTGTAGTGACTTTGCCAACCACTGTTAATCACTTATCCGACCTCTAAAAATGACTTTGTCCAACAATTGAAATGACTTTGCCAACCACTGGTAATCACTTATCCGACCTCTAAAAATGACTTTGCCCAACAATTGTAATGAATTTGCCAACCACTGTTAATCACTTATCCGACCTCTAAAAATGACTTTGCCCAACAATTGTAATGACTTTGCCAACCACTGGTAATCACATATCCGACCTCTAAAAATTACTTTGCCAAACAAAAGTAATGACTTTGCCAACCACTGTTAATCACTTATCCGGCCTCGAAAAATGATTTGACCAACAATTGAAATGGCTTTGCCAACCACTTTAATTCCTAACCCGACCTCCCAAAATGATTTTGCGCAACAATTGAAATGACTTTGCCAACCACTGGTAATGACTTTAGCCACCACTGATTATTACTTATCCGACATCTAAAAATGCCTTTGCCAAACAGTTGTAATGACTTTGCCAAACAATTGTAATGACTTTGTTAAAACATTGTAATGACTTTGCCCAAGAATTGTAATGACTTTGCCAGCCACTGTTAATCACTAATCAGACCTCTAAAAATTATTTTTCCAACCACTGTTAATCACTTATCCGACCTCTAAAAATAACTTTGCCAACCACTGTTAATCACTTATCCGACCTCTAAAAATGACTTTGCCAACCACTGGTAATGACTTTGCCAACCACTATAAATCACTTATCCGACCTCTAAAAATGACTTTGCGCAACAATTGTAATGACTGTGCCAATCACTGGTAATGACTTTGCCAACCACTCTTAATTACTTATCCGACCTCGAAAAATGATTTTGCCTAACAATTGAAATGGCTTTGCCAACCACTGGTAATGACTTTGCCAAGCACTTTGAATTCCGAATCCGACCTCCAAAAATGAATTTGCGCAACAATTGTAAAGACTTTGCCACCACTGGTAATGACTTTAGTCACCACTGATTATCACTTATCCGACATAAAAATATGCCTTTGCCAAACAATTGTAATGACTTTGCCAAACAATTGAAATGACTTTGCCAACCAATGTTAATCACTAATCAGACCTCAAAAAAATACTTTTCCAACCATTGTTAATCACTTATCCGACCTCTAAAAATAACTTTGCACAACAATTGTAGTGACTTTGCCAACCACTGTTAATCACTTATCCGACCTCTAAAAATGACTTTATCCAACAATTGAAATGACTTTGCCAACCACTGGTAATCACTTATCCGACCTCTAAAAATGACTTTGCCCAACAATTGTAATGACTTTAGCCACCACTGATTATAACTTATCCGACATCTAAAAATGCTTTTGCCAAACAATTGTAATGACTTTGCCAAACAATTGTAATGACTTTGCCAAACAATTGTAATGACTTTGCCAACCTCTGTTAATCACTAAACAGACCTCTAAAAATTATTTTACCAACCACTGTTAATCACTTATCCGACCTATAAAAATGACTTTGCCCAACAATTGTAGTGACTTTGCCAGCCACTGTTCATCCCTTATCCGACCTCTAAAGATTATTTTACCAACCACTGTTAATAACTTTTCCGACCTCTAAAAGTGACTTTGCCCAACAATTGAAGAAGCTTTGCCAAACACTGTAAATCACTTATCCGACCTCTAAAAATGACTTTGCCATCCACTGGGAATGACTTTGCCAACCTCTGTTAATCACTAAACAGACCTCTAAAAATTATTTTACCAACCACTGTTAATCACTTATCCGACCTATAAAAATGACTTTGCCCAACAATTGTAGTGACTTTGCCAGCCACTGTTCATCCCTTATCCGACCTCTAAAAATTATTTTACCAACCACTGTTAATAACTTTTCCGACCTCTAAAAGTGACTTTGCCCAACAATTGAAGTAGCTTTGCCAAACACTGTAAATCACTTATCCGACCTCTAAAAATGACTTTGCCATCCACTGGGAATGACTTTGCCAACCACTGTTAATCACTTATCCGACCTCTAAAAATGACTTTGCCCAACAATTGTAGTGACTTTGCCAGCCACTGTTCATCCCTTATCCGACCTCTAAAAATGACTTTGGCCAACAATTGAAGTAGCCTTGCCAACCACTGTTAATCACTTATCCGAACTCTAAAATGACTTTGCCCAACAATTGTAATGATTTTGCCAACCACTGTTAATCACTTATCCTACCTCTAAAAATGACTTTGCCATCCACTGGGAATGACTTTTCCAACCACTGTTAATCACTTATCCGACCTCGAAAAATGCCTTTGCCAAACATTTGTAATGACTTTGCCAAACATTTGTAATGACTTTTCCCAACAATTGTAATGACTTTGCCAACCTCTGTTAATCACTAATCAGACCTCTAAAAATTATTTTACCAACCACTGTTACTAACTTTTCCGACCTCTTAAAATGACTTTGGCCAACAATTGAAGTAGCCTTGCCAACCACTGTTAATCACTTATCCGAACTCTAAAAATGACTTTGCCCAACAATAGTAATGATTTTGCCAACCACTGTTAATCACTTATCCTACCTCTAAAAATGACTTTGCCATCCACTGGGAATGACTTTGCCAACCACTGTTAATCACTTATCCGACCTCTAAAAATGACTTTGACCAACAATTGTAGTGACTTTGCCCACCACTGTTCATCCCTTATCCGACCTCGAAAAATGATTTTGCCTAACAATTGAAATGGCTTTGCCAACCACTGGTAATGACTTTGCCAAGCACTTTGAATTCCGAATCCGACCTCCAAAAATGAATTTGCGCAACAATTGTAAAGACTTTGCCAACCACTGGTAATGACTTTAGTCACCACTGATTATCACTTATCCGACATCAAAATATGCCTTTGCCAAACAATTGTAATGACTTTGCCAAACAATTGAAATGACTTTGCCAACCAATGTTAATCACTAATCAGACCTCAAAAAAATACTTTTCCAACCATTGTTAATCACTTATCCGAACTCTAAAAATAACTTTGCACAACAATTGTAGTGACTTTGCCAACCACTGTTAATCACTTATCCGACCTCTAAAAATGACTTTGTCCAACAATTGAAATGACTTTGCCAACCACTGGTAATCACTTATCCGACCTCTAAAAATGACTTTGCCCAACAATTGTAATGACTTTAGCCACCACTGATTATAACTTATCCGACATCTAAAATGCTTTTGCCAAACAATTGTAATGCCTTTGCCAAACAATTGTAATGACTTTGCCAAACAATTGTAATGACTTTGCCAACCTCTGTTAATCACTAAACAGACCTCTAAAAATTATCTTACCAACCACTGTTAATCACTTATCCGACCTATAAAAATGACTTTGCCCAACAATTGTAGTGACTTTGCCAGCCACTGTTCATCCCTTATCCGACCTCTAAAAATTATTTTACCAACCACTGTTAATAACTTTTCCGACCTCTAAAAGTGACTTTGCCCAACAATTGAAGTAGCTTTGCTAAACACTGCAAATCACTTATCCGACCTCTAAAAATGACTTTGCCATCCACTGGGAATGACTTTGCCAACCACTGTTAATCACTTATCCGACCTCTAAAAATGACTTTGCCCAACAATTGTAGTGACTTTGCCAGCCACTGTTCAACACTTATCCGACCTCTAAAAATGACTTTGCCCAACAATTGTAATGACTTTGCCTATCACTGTTAATACATTTTCCGACCTCGAAAAATGATTTTGCCCAACAATTGTAATGATTTTGCCAACCACTGATAATCACATATCCGACCTCTAAAAATGACTTTGCCATCCACTGGGAATGACTTTGCCAACAACTGTTAATCACTTATCCGACCTCGAAAAATGCCTTTGCCAAACATTTGTAATGACTTTGCCAAACATTTGTAATGACTTTTCCCAACAATTGTAATGACTTTGCCAACCTCTGTTAATCACTAATCAGACCTCTAGAAATTATTTTACCAACCACTGTTACTAACTTTCCGACCTCTTAAAATGACTTTGGCCAACAATTGAAGTAGCTTTGCCAACCACTGTTAATCACTTATCCGAACTCTAAAAATGACTTTGCCAAACATTTGTAATGACTTTGCCAACCACTGTTAATCACTTATCCTACCTCTAAAAATGACTTTGCCATCCACTGGGAATGACTTTGCCAACCACTGTTAATCACTTATCCGACCTCTAAAAATTACTTTGACCAACAATTGTAGTGACTTTGCCAGCCACTAGTCATCCCTTATCCGACCTTGAAAAATGATTTTGCCTAACAATTGTTAAGACTTTGACAACCACTGGTAATGACTTTAGTCACCACTGATTATCACTTATCCGACATCAATATATGCCTTTGCCAAACAATTGTAATGACTTTGCCAAACAATTGAAATGACTTTGCCAACCAATGTTAATCACTAATCAGACCTCAAAAAAATACTTTTCCAACCATTGTTAATCACTTATCCGACCTCTAAAAATAACTTTGCACAACAATTGTAGTGACTTTGCCAACCACTGTTAATCACTTATCCGACCTCTGAAAATGACTTTGTACAACAATTGAAATGACTTTGCCAACCACTGGTAATCACTTATCCGACCTCTAAAAATGACTTTGCCCAACTATTGTAATGACTTTAGCCACCACTGATTATAACTTATCCGACATCTAAAAATGCTTTTGCCAAACAATTGTAATGCCTTTGCCAAACAATTGTAATGACTTTGCCAAACAATTGTAATGACTTTGCCAACCTCTGTTAATCACTAAACAGACCTCTAAAAATTATTTTACCAACCACTGTTAATCACTTATCCGACCTATAAAAATGACTTTGCCCAACAATTGTAGTGACTTTGCCAGCCACTGTTCATCCTTTATCCGACCTCTAAAAATTATTTTACCAACCACTGTTAATAACTTTTCCGACCTCTAAAAGTGACTTTGCCCAACAATTGAAGTAGCTTTGCCAAACACTGCAAATCACTTATCCGACCTCTAAAAATGACTTTGCCATCCACTGGAATAACTTTGCCAACCACTGTTAATCACTTATCCGACCTCTAAAAATGACTTTGCCCAACAATTGTAGTGACTTTGCCAGCCACTGTTCAACACTTATCCGACCTCTAAAAATGACTTTGCCCAACAATTGTAATGACTTTGCCTATCACTGTTAATACATTTTCCGACCTCGAAAAATGATTTTGCCAAACAATTGTAATGATTTTGCCAACCACTGATAATCACATATCCGACCTCTAAAAATGACTTTGCCATCCACTGGGAATGACTTTGCCAACAACTGTTAATCACTTATCCGACCTCGAAAATGCCTTTGCCAAACATTTGTAATGACTTTGCCAAACATTTGTAATGACTTTTCCCAACAATTGTAATGACTTTGCCAACCTCTGTTAAATCACTAATCAGACCTCTAAAAAATTATTTTACCAACCACAGTTACTAACTTTTCCGACCTCTTAAAATGACTTTGGCCAACAATTGAAGTAGCTTTGCCAACCACTGTTAATCACTTATCCGAACTCTAAAAATGACTTTGCCCAACTATTGTAATGATTTTGCCAACCACTGTTAATCACTTATCCTACCTCTAAAAATGACTTTGCCATCCACTGGGAATGACTTTGCCAACCACTGTTAATCACTTATCCGACCTCTAAAAATGACTTTGACCAACAATTGTAGTGACTTTGCCAGCCACTGTTCATCCCTTATCCGACCTCGAAAAATGATTTTGCCTAACAATTGAAATGGCTTTGCCAACCACTGGTAATGACTTTGCCAAGCACTTTGAATTCCGAATCCGACCTCCAAAAATGAATTTGCGCAACAATTGTAAAGACTTTGACAACCACTGGTAATGACTTTAGTCACCACTGATTATCACTTATCCGACATCAAAATATGCCTTTGCCAAACAATTGTAATGACTTTGCCCAACAATTGTAGTGACTTTGCCAGCCACTGTTCATCCCTTATCCGACCTCTAGAAATTATTTTACCAACCACTGTTACTAACTTTTCCGACCTCTTAAAATGACTTTGGCCAACAATTGAAGTAGCTTTGCCAACCACTGTTAATCACTTATCCGAACTCTAAAAATGACTTTGCCCAACAATTGTAATGATTTTGCCAACCACTGTTAATCACTTATCCTACCTCTAAAAATGACTTTGCCATCCACTGGGAATGACTTTGCCAACCACTGTTAATCACTTATCCGACCTCTAAAAATGACTTTGACCAACAATTGTAGTGACTTTGCCAGCCACTGTTCATCCCTTATCCGACCTCGAAAAATGATTTTGCCTAACAATTGAAATGGCTTTGCCAACCACTGTTAATCACTAATCAGACCTCAAAAAAATACTTTTCCAACCATTGTTAATCACTTATCCGACCTCTAAAATAACTTTGCACAACAATTGTAGTGACTTTGCCAACCACTGTTAATCACTTATCCGACCTCTGAAAATGACTTTGTACAACAATTGAAATGACTTTGCCAACCACTGGTAATCACTTATCCGACCTCTAAAATGACTTTGCCCAACTATTGTAATGACTTTAGCCACCACTGATTATAACTTATCCGACATCTAAAATGCTTTTGCCAAACAATTGTAATGCCTTTGCCAAACAATTGTAATGACTTTGCCAAACAATTGTAATGACTTTGCCAACCTCTGTTAATCACTAAACAGACCTCTAAAAATTATTTTACCAACCACTCGTTAATCACTTATCCGACCTATAAAATGACTTTGCCCAACAATTGTAGTGACTTTGCCAGCCACTGTTCATCCTTTATCCGACCTCTAAAAATTATTTTACCAACCACTGTTAATAACTTTTCCGACCTCTAAAAGTGACTTTGCCCAACAATTGAAGTAGCTTTGCCAAACACTGCAAATCACTTATCCGACCTCTAAAAATGACTTTGCCATCCACTGGGAATAACTTTGCCAACCACTGTTAATCACTTATCCGACCTCTAAAAATGACTTTGCCCAACAATTGTAGTGACTTTGCCAACCACTGTTAATCACTTATCCGACCTCTAAAAATGACTTTGCCCAACAATTGTAGTGACTTTGCCAGCCACTGTTCAACACTTATCCGACCTCTAAAAATGACTTTGCCCAACAATTGTAATGACTTTGCCTATCACTGTTAATACATTTTCCGACCTCGAAAAATGATTTTGCCCAACAATTGTAATGATTTTGCCAACCACTGATAATCACATATCCGACCTCTAAAAATGACTTTGCCATCCACTGGGAATGACTTTGCCAACAACTGTTAATCACTTATCCGACCTCGAAAAATGCCTTTGCCAAACATTTGTAATGACTTTGCCAAACATTTGTAATGACTTTTCCCAACAATTGTAATGACTTTGCCAACCTCTGTTAATCACTAATCAGACCTCTAAAAATTATTTTACCAACCACTGTTACTAACTTTTCCGACCTCTTAAAATGACTTTGGCCAACAATTGAAGTAGCTTTGCCAACCACTGTTAATCACTTATCCGAACTCTAAAAATGACTTTGCCCAACTATTGTAATGATTTTGCCAACCACTGTTAATCACTTATCCTACCTCTAAAAATGACTTTGCCATCCACTGGGAATGACTTTGCCAACCACTGTTAATCACTTATCCGACCTCTAAAAATGACTTTGACCAACAATTGTAGTGACTTTGCCAGCCACTGTTCATCCCTTATCCGACCTCGAAAAATGATTTTGCCTAACAATTGAAATGGCTGTGCCAACCACTGGTAATGACTTTGCCAAGCACTTTGAATTCCGAATCCGACCTCCAAAAATGAATTTGCGCAACAATTGTAAAGACTTTGACAACCACTGGTAATGACTTTAGTCACCACTGATTATCACTTATCCGACATCAAAATATGCCTTTGCCAAAACAATTGTAATGACTTTGCCCAACAATGTAGTGACTTTGCCAGCCACTGTTCATCCCTTATCCGACCTCTAGAATTATTTTACCAACCACTGTTACTAACTTTTCCGACCTCTAAAATGACTTTGGCCAACAATTGAAGTAGCTTTGCCAACCACTGTTAATCACTTATCCGAACTCTAAAATGACTTTGCCCAACAATTGTAATGATTTTGCCAACCACCTGTTAATCACTTATCCTACCTCTAAAAATGACTTTGCCATCCACTGGGAATGACTTTGCCAACCACTGTTAATCCACTTATCCGACCTCTAAAAATGACTTTGACCAACAATTGTAGTGACTTTGCCAGCCACTGTTCATCCCTTATCCGACCTCGAAAAATGATTTTGCCTAACAATTGAAATGGCTTTGCCAACCACTGGTAATGACTTTGCCAAGCACTTTGAATTCCGAATCCGACCTCCAAAAATGAATGTGCGCAACAATTGTAAAGACTTTGCCAACCACTGGTAATGACTTTAGTCACCACTGATTATCACTTATCCGACATAAAAATCTGCCTTTGCCAAACAATTGTAATGACTTTGCCAAACAATTGAAATGACTTTGCCAACCAATGTTAATCACTAATCAGACCTCAAAAAATACTTTTTCCAACCATTGTTAATCACTTATCCGACCTCTAAAAATAACTTTGCACAACAATTGTAATGACTTTTGCCAACCACTGTTAATCACTTATCCGACCTCTGAAAATGACTTTGTCCAACAATTGAAATGACTTTGCCAACCACTGGTAATCACTTATCCGACCTCTAAAAATGACTTTGCCCAACAATTGTAATGACTTTAGCCACCACTGATTATAACTTATCCGACATCTAAAAATGCTTTTGCCAAACAATTGTAATGCCTTTGCCAAACAATTGTAATGACTTTGCCAAACAATTGTATGACTTTGCCAACCTCTGTTAATCACTAAACAGACCTCTAAAAATTATTTTACCAACCACTGTTAATCACTTATCCGACCTAAAAAAATGACTTTGCCCAACAATTGTAGTGACTTTCCAGCCACTATTCATCCCTTATCCGACCTCTAAAAATTATTTTACCAACCACTGGTAATAAGTTTTCCGACCTCTAAAGTGACTTTGCCCAACAATTGAAGTAGCTTTTCCAAACACTGTAAATCACTTATCCGACCTCTAAAAATGACTTTGCCATTTACTGGGAATGACTTTGCCAACCACTGTTAATCACTTATCGACCTCTAAAAATGACTTTGCCCAACAATTGTAGTGACTTTGCCAGCCACTGTTCATCCCTTAATCCGACCTCTAAAAATGACTTTGCCCAACAATTGTAATGACTTTGCCTATCACTGTTAATACATTTTCCGACCTCGAAAAATGATTTTGCCCAACAATTGTAATGATTTTGCCAACCACTGTTAATCACATATCCGACCTCTAAAATGACTTTGCCATCCACTGGGAATGACTTTGCCAACAACTGTTAATCACTTATCCGACCTCGAAAAATGCCTTTTGCCAACATTTGTAATGACTTTTCCCAACAATTGTAATGACTTTGCCAACCTCTGTTAATCACTAATCAGACCTCTAAAAATTATTTTACCAACCACTGTACTAACTTTTCCGACCTCTTAAAATGACTTGGCCAACAATTGAAGAAGCTTTGCCAACCACTGTTAATCACTTATCCTACCTCTAAAAATGACTTTGCCATCCACTGGGAATGACTTTGCCAACCACTTGTTAATCACTTTTCCGACCTCTTAAAATGACTTTGCCCAACAATTGTAATGATTTTGCCAACCACTGTTAATCACTTATCCTACCTCTAAAAATGACTTTGCCATCCACTGGGAATGACTTTGCCAACCACTGTTAATCACTTATCCGACCTCTAAAAATGACTTTGACCAACAATTGTAGTGACTTTGCCAACCACTGTTAATCACTTATCCGACCTCCAAAATGACTTTGCCCAACAATTGTAATGACTTTGCCTATCACTGTTAATCACTTTTCCGACCTCGAAAAATGATTTTGCCCAACAATTGTAATGATTTTACCTACCACTGTTAATCACATATCCGACCTCTAAAAATGACTTTGCCCAACAATTGTAATGACTTTGCCAACCACTGTTAATCACTTATCGACCTCTGAAAATGACTTTGTCCAACAATTGAAATGACTTGCCAACCACTGGTAATCACTTATCCGACCTCTAAAAATGACTTTGCCCAACAATTGTAATGACTTTAATGAATATACTTATCCGACATCTAAAAATGCTTTTGCCAAACAATTGTAATGCCTTTGCCAAACAATTGTAATGACTTTGCCAAACAATTGTAATGACTTTGCCAACCTCTGTTAATCACTAAACAGACCTCTAAAAATTATTTTACCAACCACTGTTAATCACTTATCCGACCTAAAAAAATGACTTTGCCCAACAATTGTAGTGACTTTGCCAGCCACTATTCATCCCTTATCCGACCTCTAAAAATTATTTTACCAACCACTGGTAATAACTTTTCCGACCTCTAAAAGTGACTTTGCCCAACAATTGAAGTAGCTTTGCCAAACACTGTAAATCACTTATCCGACCTCTAAAAATGACTTTGCCATTTACTGGGAATGACTTTGCCAACCACTGTTAATCACTTATCCGACCTCTAAAAATGACTTTGCCCAACAATTGTAGTGACTTTGCCAGCCACTGTTCATCCCTTATCCGACCTCTAAAAATGACTTTGCCCAACAATTGTAATGACTTTGCCTATCACTGTTAATACATTTTCCGACCTCGAAAAATGATTTGCCCAACAATTGTAATGATTTTGCCCAACCACTGTTAATCACATATCCGACCTCTAAAAATGACTTTGCCATCCACTGGGAATGACTTTGCCAACAACTGTTAATCACTTATCCGACCTCGAAAAATGCCTTTGCCAAACATTTGTAATGACTTTTCCCAACAATTGTAATGACTTTGCCAACCTCTGTTAATCACTAATCAGACCTCTAAAAATTATTTTACCAACCACTGTTACTAACTTTTCCGACCTCTTAAAATGACTTTGGCCAACAATTGAAGAAGCTTTGCCAACCACTGTTAATCACTTATCCTACCTCTAAAAATGACTTTGCCATCCACTGGGAATGACTTTGCCAACCACTGTTAATCACTTTTCCGACCTCTTAAAATGACTTTGCCCAACAATTGTAATGATTTTGCCAACCACTGTTAATCACTTATCCTACCTCTAAAAATGACTTTGCCATCCACTGGGAATGACTTTGCCAACCACTGTTAATCACTTATCCGACCTCTAAAAATGACTTTGACCAACAATTGTAATGACTTTAGTCACCACTGATTATCACTTATCCGACATCAAAATATGCCTTTGCCAAACAATTGTAATGACTTTGCCAAACAATTGAAATGACTTTGCCAACCAATGTTAATCACTAATCAGACCTCAAAAAAATACTTTTCCAACCATTGTTAATCACTTATCCGACCTCTAAAAATAACTTTGCACAACAATTGTAATGACTTTGCCAACCACTGTTAATCACTTATCCGACCTCTGAAAATGACTTTGTCCAACAATTGAAATGACTTTGCCAACCACTGGTAATCACTTATCCGACCTCTAAAAATGACTTTGCCCAACAATTGTAATGACTTTAGCCACCACTGATTATAACTTATCCGACATCTAAAAATGCTTTTGCCAAACAATTGTAATGCCTTTGCCAAACAATTGTAATGACTTTGCCAAACAATTGTAATGACTTTGCCAACCTCTGTTAATCACTAAACAGACCTCTAAAAATTATTTTACCAACCACTGTTAATCACTTATCCGACCTAAAAAAATGACTTTGCCCAACAATTGTAGTGACTTTGCCAGCCACTATTCATCCCTTATCCGACCTCTAAAAATTATTTTACCAACCACTGGTAATAACTTTTCCGACCTCTAAAAGTGACTTTGCCCAACAATTGAAGTAGCTTTGCCAAACACTGTAAATCACTTATCCGACCTCTAAAAATGACTTTGCCATTTACTGGGAATGACTTTGCCAACCACTGTTAATCACTTATCCGACCTCTAAAAATGACTTTGCCCAACAATTGTAGTGACTTTGCCAGCCACTGTTCATCCCTTATCCGACCTCTAAAAATGACTTTGCCCAACAATTGTAATGACTTTGCCTATCACTGTTAATACATTTTCCGACCTCGAAAAATGATTTTGCCCAACAATTGTAATGATTTTGCCAACCACTGTTAATCACATATCCGACCTCTAAAAATGACTTTGCCATCCACTGGGAATGACTTTGCCAACAACTGTTAATCACTTATCCGACCTCGAAAAATGCCTTTGCCAAACATTTGTAATGACTTTTCCCAACAATTGTAATGACTTTGCCAACCTCTGTTAATCACTAATCAGACCTCTAAAAATTATTTTACCAACCACTGTTACTAACTTTTCCGACCTCTTAAATGACTTTGGCCAACAATTGAAGAAGCTTTGCCAACCACTGTTAATCACTTATCCTACCTCTAAAAATGACTTTGCCATCCACTGGGAATGACTTTGCCAACCACTGTTAATCACTTTTCCGACCTCTTAAAATGACTTTGCCCAACAATTGTAATGATTTTGCCAACCACTGTTAATCACTTATCCTACCTCTAAAAATGACTTTGCCATCCACTGGGAATGACTTTGCCAACCACTGTTAATCACTTATCCGACCTCTAAAAATGACTTTGACCAACAATTGTAGTGACTTTGCCAACCACTGTTAATCACTTATCCGACCTCCAAAAATGACTTTGCCCAACAATTGTAATGACTTTGCCTATCACTGTTAATCACTTTTCCGACCTCGAAAAATGATTTTGCCCAACAATTGTAATGATTTTACCTACCACTGTTAATCACATATCCGACCTCTAAAAATGACTTTGCCATCCACTGGGAATGACTTTGCCAACAACTGTTAATCACTTATCCGACCTCGAAAAATGATTTTGCCCAACAATTGAAATGACTTTGCCCACCACTGGTAATCCCTTTCCGCCTCTAAAAATGACTTTGCCAAACAATCGTAATGACTTTGCCATCCACTGGTAATGACTTTGCTAACCACTGTTAATCACTTATCCGGCCTCTAAAAATGACTTTTCCCAAAAATTTTAATGACTTTCCAACCACTGTTAATCACTTATCCGACCTCCAAAAATGACTTTGCCAAACAATTGTAATGACTTTGCCGACCACTGTTGATCGCTTATCCGACCTCGAAAAAAGATTTTGCCCAACAATTGAAATGACTTTTCCAACCACTGTTAATCACTTATCCGACCTCTAAAAATGACCTTGCCAAACAATTGTAATGACTTTGCCATCCACTGGTAATGACTTTGCCAACCACTTTTAATCACTTATCCGACCTCTAAAAATGACTTTTCCCAACAATTTCAATGACTTTGCCAACCACTGTCAATCACTTATCCGACCTCGAAAAATGACTTTGCCCAACAATTGTAATGACTTTGCCGACCACTGTTAATCACTTATCCGACCTTGAAAAATGATTTTGCCCAACAATTGAAATGACTTTGTCCACCACTGGTTATCCCTTTCCGCCTTCTAAAAATGACTTTGCCAAACAATAGTAATGACTTTGCCAACCACTGTAAATCACTTAGCCGACCTCCGAAAATGACTTTGCCCAACAATTGAAATGACTTTGCCAACCACTGTTAATCACTTATCCGACCTCTAAAAATGATTTTGCCCAACAATTGTAATGACTTTGCCAGCCACTGTTCATCCCTTATCCGACCTCTAAAAATGACTTTGCCCAACAATTGTAATGACATTGCCCACCACTGGTTATCACTTATCCGACCTCTAAAAATGACTTTGCCAAACAATTGAAATGACTTTGTCCACCACTGGTTATCCCTTTCCGCCTTCTAAAAATGACTTTGCCATCCACTGGGAATGACTTTGCCAACCACTGTTAATCACTTATCCGACCTCTAAAAATGACTTTGACCAACAATTGTAGTGACTTTTCCAGCCACTGTTCATCCCTTATCCGACCTCTAAAAATGACTTTTCCCAACAATTTTAATGACTTTGCCAACCACTGTTAATCACTTATCCGACCTCCAAAAATGACTTTGCCCAACAATTGTAATGACTTTGCCTATCACTGTTAATCACTTTTCCGACCTCGAAAAATGATTTTGCCCAACAATTGTAATGATTTACCTACCACTGTTAATCACATATCCGACCTCTAAAAATGACTTTGCCATCCACTGGGAATGACTTTGCCAACAACTGTTAATCACTTATCCGACCTCGAAAAATGATTTTGCCCAACAATTGAAATGACTTTGCCCACCACTGGTAATCCCTTTCCGCCCTCTAAAAATGACTTTGCCAAACAATCGTAATGACTTTGCCATCCACTGGTAATGACTTTGCTAACCACTGTTAATCACTTATCCGGCCTCTAAAAATGACTTTTCCCAAAATTTTAATGACTTTCCAACCACTGTTAATCACTTATCCGACCTCCAAAAATGACTTTGCCAAACAATT
The DNA here is from genome assembly GCA_025491095.1 of Brachionus asplanchnoidis. Lineage (NCBI taxonomy): Eukaryota > Metazoa > Rotifera > Eurotatoria > Ploima > Brachionidae > Brachionus > Brachionus asplanchnoidis. Next base: position 51,144 of record JAILYF010000259.1, read on the forward strand.
GCAATGACTTTGCCGACCACTGTTGATCGCTTATCCGACCTCGAAAAAAGATTTTGCCCAACAATTGAAATGACTTTTCCAACCACTGTTAATCACTTATCCGACCTCTAAAAATGACCTTGCCAAACAATTGTAATGACTTTGCCATCCACTGGTAATGACTTTGCCAACCACTTTTAATCACTTATCCGACCTCTAAAAATGACTTTTCCCAACAATTTCAATGACTTTGCCAACCACTGTCAATCACTTATCCGACCTCGAAAAATGACTTTGCCCAACAATTGTAATGACTTTGCCGACCACTGTTAATCACTTATCCGACCTTGAAAAATGATTTTGCCCAACAATTGAAATGACTTTGTCCACCACTGGTTATCCCTTTCCGCCTTCTAAAAATGACTTTGCCAAACAATAGTAATGACTTTGCCAACCACTGTAAATCACTTAGCCGACCTCCGAAAATGACTTTGCCCAACAATTGAAATGACTTTGCCAACCACTGTTAATCACTTATCCGACCTCTAAAAATGATTTTGCCCAACAATTGTAATGACTTTGCCAGCCACTGTTCATCCCTTATCCGACCTCTAAAAATGACTTTGCCCAACAATTGTAATGACATTGCCCACCACTGGTTATCACTTATCCGACCTCTAAAAATGACTTTGCCAAACAATTGAAATGACTTTGTCCACCACTGGTTATCCCTTTCCGCCTTCTAAAAATGACTTTGCCATCCACTGGTAATGACTTTGCCAACCACTTTTAATCGTTTATCCGACCTCTAAAAATAACTTTTCCCAACAATTTCAATGACTTTGCCAACCACTGTTAATCACTTATCCGACCTCGAAAAATGATTTTGCCCAGCAATTGAAATGACTTTGCCAATAACTGTGAAACACTCATCCGGCTTCTAAAAATGTCTTTGCCATCCACTGGTAATGACTTTGCCAACCACTGTTAATCACTTATCCGACATCTAAAAATGACTTTTCCCAACAATTGTAATGACTTTGCCAACCACTGTTCATCCCTTATCCGACCTTTAAAAATGACTTTGCCCAACAATTGTAATGACTTTGCCCACCACTGGTTATCACTTATACGACCTCGAAAAATGATTTTGCCAAACAATTGAAATGACTTGCCCACCACTGTTAATCCCTTTCCGCCCTCTAAAAATGACTTTGCCAAACAATTGTGATGACTTTGCTTACCACTGTTAATCACTTATCCGACCTCTAAAAATGACTTTGCCAACCACTATAAATCACTTATCCGACCTCTAAAAATGATTTGCCCAACAATTGTAGTGACTTTGCCAACCACTGGTAATGACTTTTCCAACCACTATAAATCACTTATCCGACCTCTAAAAATGACTTTGCGCAACAATTGTAATGACTGTGCCAACCACTGGTAATGACTTATCCGACCTCTAAAAATGACTTTGCCCAACAATTGTTATGACTTTGCCAACCACTGTTAATCACCTGTCAGACCTCTAAAAATGATTTTCCCCAACAATTGTAATGACTTTGCCAACCACTGTTAATCACTTATCCGACCTCTAAAAATGACTTTGCCCAACAATTGTAGTGACTTTGCCATCCACTGGTAATGACTTTGCCAACCACTGTTAATCACTTATCCGACCTCTAAAAATGACTTTTCCCATCAATTTTAATGACTTTGCCCACCACTGTTAATCACTTATCCGACCTCCAAAAATGACTTTGCCCAACAATTGTAATGATTTTGCCAAACACTGTTAATCACTTAGCCGACCTCAAAAAATGACTTTGCCCAACAATTGAAATGACTTTGCCAACCACTGGTAATCCCTTTCCGCCCTCTAAAAATGACTTTGCCAAACAATCGTAATGACTTTGCCATCCACTGGTAATGACTTTGCTAACCACTGTTAATCACTTATCCGGCCTCTAAAAATGACTTTTCCCAAAAATTTTAATGACTTTCCAACCACTGTTAATCACTTATCCGACCTCCAAAAATGACTTTGCCAAACAATTGCAATGACTTTGCCGACCACTGTTGATCGCTTATCCGACCTCGAAAAAAGATTTTGCCCAACAATTGAAATGACTTTTCCAACCACTGTTAATCACTTATCCGACCTCTAAAAATGACCTTGCCAAACAATTGTAATGACTTTGCCATCCACTGGTAATGACTTTGCCAACCACTTTTAATCACTTATCCGACCTCTAAAAATGACTTTTCCCAACAATTTCAATGACTTTGCCAACCACTGTCAATCACTTATCCGACCTCGAAAAATGACTTTGCCCAACAATTGTAATGACTTTGCCGACCACTGTTAATCACTTATCCGACCTTGAAAATGATTTTGCCCAACAATTGAAATGACTTTGTCCACCACTGGTTATCCCTTTCCGCCTTCTAAAAATGACTTTGCCAAACAATAGTAATGACTTTGCCAACCACTGTAAATCACTTAGCCGACCTCCGAAAATGACTTTGCCCAACAATTGAAATGACTTTGCCAACCACTGTTAATCACTTATCCGACCTCTAAAAATGATTTTGCCCAACAATTGTAATGACTTTGCCAGCCACTGTTCATCCCTTATCCGACCTCTAAAAATGACTTTGCCCAACAATTGTAATGACATTGCCCACCACTGGTTATCACTTATCCGACCTCTAAAAATGACTTTGCCAAACAATTGAAATGACTTTGTCCACCACTGGTTATCCCTTTCCGCCTTCTAAAAATGACTTTGCCATCCACTGGTAATGACTTTGCCAACCACTTTTAATCGTTTATCCGACCTCTAAAAATAACTTTTCCCAACAATTTCAATGACTTTGCCAACCACTGTTAATCACTTATCCGACCTCGAAAAATGATTTTGCCCAGCAATTGAAATGACTTTGCCAATAACTGTGAAACACTCATCCGGCTTCTAAAAATGTCTTTGCCATCCACTGGTAATGACTTTGCCAACCACTGTTAATCACTTATCCGACATCTAAAATGACTTTTCCCAACAATTGTAATGACTTTGCCAACCACTGTTCATCCCTTATCCGACCTTTAAAAATGACTTTGCCCAACAATTGTAATGACTTTGCCCACCACTGGTTATCACTTATACGACCTCGAAAAATGATTTTGCCAAACAATTGAAATGACTTTGCCCACCACTGTTAATCCCTTTCCGCCCTCTAAAAATGACTTTGCCAAACAATTGTGATGACTTTGCTTACCACTGTTAATCACTTATCCGACCTCTAAAAATGACTTTGCCAACCACTATAAATCACTTATCCGACCTCTAAAATGATTTGCCCAACAATTGTAGTGACTTTGCCAACCACTGGTAATGACTTTTCCAACCACTATAAATCACTTATCCGACCTCTAAAAATGACTTTGCGCAACAATTGTAATGACTGTGCCAACCACTGGTAATGACTTATCCGACCTCTAAAAATGACTTTGCCCAACAATTGTTATGACTTTGCCAACCACTGTTAATCACCTGTCAGACCTCTAAAAATGATTTTCCCCAACAATTGTAATGACTTTGCCAACCACTGTTAATCACTTATCCGACCTCTAAAAATGACTTTGCCCAACAATTGTAGTGACTTTGCCATCCACTGGTAATGACTTTGCCAACCACTGTTAATCACTTATCCGACCTCTAAAAATGACTTTTCCCATCAATTTTAATGACTTTGCCCACCACTGTTAATCACTTATCCGACCTCCAAAAATGACTTTGCCCAACAATTGTAATGATTTTGCCAAACACTGTTAATCACTTAGCCGACCTCAAAAAATGACTTTGCCCAACAATTGAAATGACTTTGCCAACCACTGTTAATCACTTATCCGACCTCTAAAAATGTTTTTGCCATCCACTGGTAATGAATTTGCCAACCACTGTTAATCACTTATCCGACCTCTAAAAATGACTTTGCCCAACAATTGTAATGACTTTGCCAACCACTGGTAATCACATATCCGACCTCTAAAAATTACTTTGCTAAACAAAAGTAATGACTTTGCCATCCAATGGTAATGATTTTGCCAACCACTGTTAATCACTTATCCGACCTCGAAAAATGATTTTGCCCAACAATTGAAATGGCTTTGCCAACCACTGGAAATGACTTTGCCAACCACTTTTAATTCCTAACCCGACCTCCCAAAATGATTTTGCCCAACAATTGTAATGACTTTGCCAACCACTGGTAATGACTTTAGCCACCACTGATTATTACTTATCCGACATCTAAAAATGCCTTTGCCAAACAGTTGTAATGACTTTGCGAAACAATTGTAATGACTTTGTTAAAACATTGTTAAGACTTTGCCCAAGAATTGTAATGACTTTGCCAGCCACTGTTAATCACTAATCAGACCTCTAAAAATTATTTTTTCCAACCACTGTTAATCACTTATCCGACCTCTAAAAATAACTTTGCAAACCACTGTTAATCACTTATCCGACCTCTAAAAATGACTTTGCGCAACAATTGTAATGACTGTGCCAACCACTGGTAATGACTTTGCCAACCACTCTTAATCACTTATCCGACCTCGAAAAATGATTTTGCCTAACAATTGAAATTGCTTTGCCAACCACTGGTAATGACTTTGCCAAGCACTTTGAATTCCGAATCCGACCTCCAAAAATGAATTTGCGCAACAATTGTAAAGACTTTGCCAACCACTGGTAATCACTTATCCGACCTCTAAAAATGACTTTGCCCAACAATTGTAATGACTTTAGCCACCACTGATTATAACTTATCCGACATCTAAAAATGCTTTTGCCAAACAATTGTAATGCCTTTGCCAAACAATTGTAATGACTTTGCCAAACAATTGTAATGACTTTGCCAACCTCTGTTAATCACTAAACAGACCTCTAAAAATTATTTTACCAACCACTGTTAATAACTTTTCCGACCTCTAAAAAAGACTTTGCCCAACAATTGAAGTAGCTTTGCCAAACACTGTAAATCACTTATCCGACCTCTAAAAATGACTTTGTCCACCACTGGTTATCCCTTTCCGCCTTCTAAAAATGACTTTGCCAAACAATAGTAATGACTTTGCCAACCACTGTAAATCACTTAGCCGACCTCCGAAAATGACTTTGCCCAACAATTGAAATGACTTTGCCAACCACTGTTAATCACTTATCCGACCTCTAAAAATGATTTTGCCCAACAATTGTAATGACTTTGCCAGCCACTGTTCATCCCTTATCCGACCTCTAAAATGACTTTGCCCAACAATTGTAATGACATTGCCCACCACTGGTTATCACTTATCCGACCTCTAAAAATGACTTTGCCAAACAATTGAAATGACTTTGTCCACCACTGGTTATCCCTTTCCGCCTTCTAAAAATGACTTTGCCATCCACTGGTAATGACTTTGCCAACCACTTTTAATCGTTTATCCGACCTCTAAAAATAACTTTTCCCAACAATTTCAATGACTTTGCCAACCACTGTTAATCACTTATCCGACCTCGAAAAATGATTTTGCCCAGCAATTGAAATGACTTTGCCAATAACTGTGAAACACTCATCCGGCTTCTAAAAATGTCTTTGCCATCCACTGGTAATGACTTTGCCAACCACTGTTAATCACTTATCCGACATCTAAAAATGACTTTTCCCAACAATTGTAATGACTTTGCCAACCACTGTTCATCCCTTATCCGACCTTTAAAAATGACTTTGCCCAACAATTGTAATGACTTTGCCCACCACTGGTTATCACTTATACGACCTCGAAAAATGATTTTGCCAAACAATTGAAATGACTTTGCCCACCACTGTTAATCCCTTTCCGCCCTCTAAAAATGACTTTGCCAAACAATTGTGATGACTTTGCTTACCACTGTTAATCACTTATCCGACCTCTAAAAATGACTTTGCCAACCACTATAAATCACTTATCCGACCTCTAAAAATGATTTGCCCAACAATTGTAGTGACTTTGCCAACCACTGGTAATGACTTTTCCAACCACTATAAATCACTTATCCGACCTCTAAAAATGACTTTGCGCAACAATTGTAATGACTGTGCCAACCACTGGTAATGACTTATCCGACCTCTAAAAATGACTTTGCCCAACAATTGTTATGACTTTTCCAACCACTGTTAATCACCTGTCAGACCTCTAAAAATGATTTTCCCCAACAATTGTAATGACTTTGCCAACCACTGTTAATCACTTATCCGACCTCTAAAAATGACTTTGCCCAACAATTGTAGTGACTTTGCCATCCACTGGTAATGACTTTGCCAACCACTGTTAATCACTTATCCGACCTCTAAAATGACTTTTCCCATCAATTTTAATGACTTTGCCCACCACTGTTAATCACTTATCCGACCTCCAAAAATGACTTTGCCCAACAATTGTAATGATTTTGCCAAACACTGTTAATCACTTAGCCGACCTCAAAAAATGACTTTGCCCAACAATTGAAATGACTTTGCCAACCACTGTTAATCACTTATCCGACCTCTAAAAATGTTTTTGCCATCCACTGGTAATGAATTTGCCAACCACTGTTAATCACTTATCCGACCTCTAAAAATGACTTTGCCCAACAATTGTAATGACTTTGCCAACCACTGGTAATCACATATCCGACCTCTAAAAATTACTTTGCTAAACAAAAGTAATGACTTTGCCATCCAATGGTAATGATTTTGCCAACCACTGTTAATCACTTATCCGACCTCGAAAAATGATTTTGCCCAACAATTGAAATGGCTTTGCCAACCACTGGAAATGACTTTGCCAACCACTTTTAATTCCTAACCCGACCTCCCAAAATGATTTTGCCCAACAATTGTAATGACTTTGCCAACCACTGGTAATGACTTTAGCCACCACTGATTATTACTTATCCGACATCTAAAAATGCCTTTGCCAAACAGTTGTAATGACTTTGCGAAACAATTGTAATGACTTTGTTAAAACATTGTTAAGACTTTGCCCAAGAATTGTAATGACTTTGCCAGCCACTGTTAATCACTAATCAGACCTCTAAAAATTATTTTTCCAACCACTGTTAATCACTTATCCGACCTCTAAAAATAACTTTGCAAACCACTGTTAATCACTTATCCGACCTCTAAAAATGACTTTGCGCAACAATTGTAATGACTGTGCCAACCACTGGTAATGACTTTGCCAACCACTCTTAATCACTTATCCGACCTCGAAAAATGATTTTGCCTAACAATTGAAATTGCTTTGCCAACCACTGGTAATGACTTTGCCAAGCACTTTGAATTCCGAATCCGACCTCCAAAAATGAATTTGCGCAACAATTGTAAAGACTTTGCCAACCACTGGTAATCACTTATCCGACCTCTAAAAATGACCTTGCCCAACAATTGTAATGACTTTAGCCACCACTGATTATAACTTATCCGACATCTAAAAATGCTTTTGCCAAACAATTGTAATGCCTTTGCCAAACAATTGTAATGACTTTGCCAAACAATTGTAATGACTTTGCCAACCTCTGTTAATCACTAAACAGACCTCTAAAAATTATTTTACCAACCACTGTTAATCACTTATCCGACCTATAAAAATGACTTTGCCCAACAATTGTAGTGACTTTGCCAGCCACTGTTCATCCCTTATCCGACCTCTAAAAATTATTTTACCAACCACTGTTAATAACTTTTCCGACCTCTAAAAAAGACTTTGCCCAACAATTGAAGTAGCTTTGCCAAACACTGTAAATCACTTATCCGACCTCTAAAAATGACTTTGCCATCCACTGGGAATGACTTTGCCAACCACTGTTAATCACTTATCCGACCTCTAAAAATGACTTTGCCCAACAATTGTAGTGACTTTGCCAGCCACTGTTCATCCCTTATCCGACCTCTAAAAATGACTTTGCCCAAAAATTGTAATGACTTTGCCTATCACTGTTAAAACATTTTCCGACCTCGAAAAATTATTTTGCCCAACAATTGTAATGATTTTGCCAACCACTGTTAATCACATATCCGACCTCTAAAAATGACTTTGCCATCCACTGGGAATGACTTTGCCAACAACTGTTAATCACTTATCCGACCTAGAAAAATGCCTTTGCGCAACAATTGTAATGACTGTGCCAACCACTGGTAATGACTTTGCCAACCACTCTTAATCACTTATCCGACCTCGAAAAATGATTTTGCCTAACAATTGAAATGACTTTGCCAACCACTTTTAATCACTTATCCGACCTCTAAAAATGACTTTTCCCAACAATTTCAATGACTTTGCCAACCACTGTTAATCACTTATCCGACCTCCAAAAATGACTTTTCCCAACAATTGTAATGACTTTGCCATCCACTGGTAATGACTTTGCCATCCACTGGTAATCAATTATCTGACCTCGAAAAATGATTTTGCCCAGCAATTGAAATGACTTTGCCAACAACTGTGAAACACTCATCCGACTTCTAAAAATGTCTTTGCCATCCACTGGTAATGACTTTGCCAGCCACTGTTCATCCCTTATCCGACCTTTAAAAATGACTTTGCCCAACAATTGTAATGACTTTGCGCACAACTGGTTATCACTTATCCGACCTCGAAAAATGATTTTGCCAAACAAGTGAAATGACTTTGCCCACCACTGTTAATCCCTTTCCGACCTCTAAAAATGATTTTGCCAAACACTGTTAATCACTTAGCCGACCTCAAAAAATGACTTTGCCCAACAATTGAAATGACTTTGCCAACCACTGTTAATCACTTATCCGACCTCTAAAAATGTTTTTGCCATCCACTGGTAATGAATTTGCCAACCACTGTTAATCACTTATCCGACCTCTAAAAATGACTTTGCCCAACAATTGTAATGACTTTGCCAACCACTGGTAATCACATATCCGACCTCTAAAAATTACTTTGCTAAACAAAAGTAATGACTTTGCCATCCAATGGTAATGATTTTGCCAACCACTGTTAATCACTTATCCGACCTCGAAAAATGATTTTGCCCAACAATTGAAATGGCTTTGCCAACCACTGGAAATGACTTTGCCAACCACTTTTAATTCCTAACCCGACCTCCCAAAATGATTTTGCGCAACAATTGTAATGACTTTGCCAACCACTGGTAATGACTTTAGCCACCACTGATTATTACTTATCCGACATCTAAAAATGCCTTTGCCAAACAGTTGTAATGACTTTGCCAAACAATTGTAATGACTTTGTTAAAACATTGTTAAGACTTTGCCCAAGAATTGTAATGACTTTGCCAGCCACTGTTAATCACTAATCAGACCTCTAAAAATTATTTTTCCAACCACTTTTAATCACTTATCCGACCTCTAAAAATAACTTTGCAAACCACTGTTAATCACTTATCCGACCTCTAAAAATGACTTTGCGCAACAATTGTAATGACTGTGCCAACCACTGGTAATGACTTTGCCAACCACTCTTAATCACTTATCCGACCTCGAAAAATGATTTTGCCTAATAATTGAAATTGCTTTGCCAACCACTGGTAATGACTTTGCCAAGCACTTTGAATTCCGAATCCGACCTCCAAAAATGAATTTGCGCAACAATTGTAAAGACTTTGCCAACCACTGGTAATCACTTATCCGAACTCTAAAAATGACTTTGCCCAACAATTGTAATGACTTTAGCCACCACTGATTATAACTTATCCGACATCTAAAAATGCTTTTGCCAAACAATTGTAATGCCTTTGCCAAACAATTGTAATGACTTTGCCAAACAATTGTAATGACTTTGCCAACCTCTGTTAATCACTAAACAGACCTCTAAAAATTATTTTACCAACCACTGTTAATCACTTATCCGACCTATAAAAATGACTTTGCCCAACAATTGTAGTGACTTTGCCAGCCACTGTTCATCCCTTATCCGACCTCTAAAAATTATTTTACCAACCACTGTTAATAACTTTTCCGACCTCTAAAAAAGACTTTGCCCAACAATTGAAGTAGCTTTGCCAAACACTGTAAATCACTTATCCGACCTCTAAAAATGACTTTGCCATCCACTGGGAATGACTTTGCCAACCACTGTTAATCACTTATCCGACCTCTAAAAATGACTTTGCCCAACAATTGTAGTGACTTTGCCAGCCACTGTTCATCCCTTATCCGACCTCTAAAAATGACTTTGCCCAACAATTGTAATGACTTTGCCTATCACTGTTAAAACATTTTCCGACCTCGAAAAATTATTTTGCCCAACAATTGTAATGATTTTGCCAACCACTGTTAATCACATATCCGACCTCTAAAAATGACTTTGCCATCCACTGGGAATGACTTTGCCAACAACTGTTAATCACTTATCCGACCTAGAAAAATGCCTTTGCGCAACAATTGTAATGACTGTGCCAACCACTGGTAATGACTTTGCCAACCACTCTTAATCACTTATCCGACCTCGAAAAATGATTTTGCCTAACAATTGAAATGACTTTGCCAACCACTTTTAATCACTTATCCGACCTCTAAAAATGACTTTTCCCAACAATTTCAATGACTTTGCCAACCACTGTTAATCACTTATCCGACCTCCAAAAATGACTTTTCCCAACAATTGTATGACTTTGCCATCCACTGGTAATGACTTTGCCATCCACTCGTAATCAATTATCTGACCTCGAAAAATGATTTTGCCCAGCAATTGAAATGACTTTGCCAACAACTGTGAAACACTCATCCGACTTCTAAAAATGTCTTTGCCATCCACTGGTAATGACTTTGCCAGCCACTGTTCATCCCTTATCCGACCTTTAAAAATGACTTTGCCCAACAATTGAAATGACTTTGCGCACAACTGGTTATCACTTATCCGACCCCGAAAAATGATTTTGCCAAACAAATGAAATGACTTTGCCCACCACTGTTAATCCCTTTCCGACCTCTAAAAATGATTTTGCCAAACACTGTTAATCACTTAGCCGACCTCAAAAAATGACTTTGCCCAACAATTGAAATGACTTTGCCAACCACTGGTAATGACTTTTCCAACCACTATAAATCACTTATCCGACCTCTAAAAATGACTTTGCGCAACAATTGTAATGACTGTGCCAACCACTGGTAATGACTTATCCGACCTCTGAAAATGACTTTGCCCAAAAATTGTTATGACTTTGCCAACCACTGTTAATCACCTGTCAGACCTCTAAAAATGACTTTCTCCAACAATTGTAATGACTTTGCCAACCACTGTTAATCACTTATCCGACCTCTAAAAATGACTTTGCCCAACAATTGTAGTGACTTTGCCATCCACTGGTAATGACTTTGCCAACCACTGTTAATCACTTATCCGACCTCTAAAAATGACTTTTCCCATCAATTTAAATGACTTTGCCCACCACTGTTAATCACTTATCCGACCTCCAAAAATGACTTTGCCCAACAATTGTAATGATTTTGCCAAACACTGTTAATCACTTAGCCGACCTCCAAAAATGACTTTGCCCAACAATTAAAATGACTTTGCCAATCACTGTTAATCACTTATCCGACCTCTAAAAATGTTTTTGCCATCCACTGGTAATGAATTTGCCAACCACTGTTAATCACTTATCTGACCTCCAAAAATGACTTTGCCCAACAATTGTAATGACTTTGCCAACCACTGGTAATCACATATCCGACCTCTAAAAATTACTTTGCCAAACAAAAGTAATGACTTTGCCATCCAATGGTAATGACTTTGCCAACCACTGTTAATCACTTATCCGACCTCGAAAAATGATTTTGCCCAACAATTGAAATGGCTTTGCAAACCACTGGAAATGACTTTGCCAACCACTTTTAATTCCTAACCCGACCTCCCAAAATGATTTTGCGCAACAATTGTAATGACTTTGCCAACCACTGGTAATGACTTTAGCCACCACTGATTATTACTTATCCGACATCTAAAAATGCCTTTGCCAAAAAGTTGTAATGACTTTGCCAAACAATTGTAATGACTTTGTTAAAACATTGTAATGACTTTGCCCAAGAATTGTAATGACTTTGCCAGCCACTGTTAATCACTAATCAGACCCTTAAAAATTATTTTTCCAACCACTGTTAATCACTTATCCGACCTCTAAAAATAACTTTGCCAACCACTGTTAATCACTTATCCGACCTCTAAAAATGACTTTGCCAACCACTGGTAATGACTTTGCCAACCACTATAAATCACTTATCCGACCTCTAAAAATGACTTTGCGCAACAATTGTAATGACTGTGCCAACCACTGGTAATGACTTTGCCAAACACTCTTAATCACTTATCCGACCTCGAAAAATGATTTTGCCTAACAAGTGAAATTGCTTTGCCAACCACTGGTAATAACTTTAGTCACCACTGATTATCACTTATCCGACATCAAAATATGCCTTTGCCAAACAATTGTAATGACTTTGCCAAACAATTGAAATGACTTTGTCAACCAATGTTAATCACTAATCAGACCTCAAAAAAATACTTTTCCAACCATTGTTAATCACTTATCCGACCTCTAAAAATAACTTTGCACAACAATTGTAGTGACTTTGCCAACCACTGTTAATCACTTATCCGACCTCTAAAAATGACTTTGCCAACCACTATAAATAACTTATCCGACCTCTAAAAATGACTTTGCCCAACAATTGTAGTGACTTTGCCAACCACTGGTAATGGCTTTTCCAACCAATATAAATCACTTATCCGACCTCTAAAAATGACTTTGCGCAACAATTGTAATGACTGTGCCAACCACTGGTAATGACTTATCCGACCTCTAAAAATGACTTTGCCCAACAATTGTTATGACTTTGCCAACCACTGTTAATCACCATTCAGACCTCTAAAAATGACTTTCTCCAACAATTGTAATGACTTTGCCAACCACTGTTAATCACTTATCCGACCTCTAAAAATGACTTTGCCCAACAATTGTAGTGACTTTGCCATCCACTGGTAATGACTTTGCCAACCACTGTTAATCACTTATCCGACCTCTAAAAATGACTTTTCCCATCAATTTTAATGACTTTGCCCACCACTGTTAATCACTTATCCGACCTCCAAAAATGACTTTGCCCAACAGTTGTAATGATTTTGCCAAACACTGTTAATCACTTAGCCGACCTCCAAAAATGACTTTGCCCAACAATTAAAATGACTTTGCCAACCACTGTTAATCACTTATCCGACCTCCAAAAATGACTTTGCCAACCACTGTTAATCACTTTTCCGACCTCGAAAAATGATTTTGCCTAACAATTGAAATGACTTTGCCAACCACTTTTAATCACTTATCCGACCTCTAAAAATGACTTTTCCCAACAATTTCAATGACTTTGCCAACCACTGTTAATCACTTATCCGACCTCCAAAAATGACTTTTCCCAACAATTGTAATGACTTTGCCATCCACTGGTAATGACTTTGCCATCCACTGGTAATCAATTATCCGACCTCGAAAAATTATTTTGCCCAGCAATTGAAATGACTTTGCCAACAACTGTGAAACACTCATCCGACTTCTAAAAATGTCTTTGCCATCCACTGGTAATGACTTTGCCAACCACTGTTAATCACTTATCCGACATCTAAAAATGACTTTTCCCAACAATTGTAATGACTTTGCCAACCACTGTTTATCACTTATCCGACCATAAAAATGACTGTGCCCAACAATTGTAATGACTTTGCCAACCACTGTTAATATCCTAGCCGACCTCCAAAAATGTCTTTCCCAACAATTGAAATGACTTTTCCAACCACTGTTAATCCATTATCCGACCTCTAAAAATGATTTTGCCCAACATTTGTAGTGACTTTTCCAACCACTGGTAATGACTTTGCCAGCCACTGTTCATCCCTTATCCGACCTTTAAAAATGAATTTGCCCAACAATTGTAATGACTTTGCCCACAACTGGTTATCACTTATCCGACCTCGAAAAATGATTTTGCCAAACAATTGAAATGACTTTGCCCACCACTGTTAATCCCTTTCCGCCCTCTAAAAATGACTTTGCCAAACAATTGTAATGACTTTGCATACCACTGTTAATCACTTATCCGACCTCTAAAAATGACTTTGCCAACCACTATAAATCACTTATCCGACCTCTAAAAATGACTTTGCCCAACAATTGTAGTGACTTTGCCAACCACTGGTAATGACTTTTCCAACCACTATAAATCACTTATCCGACCTCTAAAAATGACTTTGCGCAACAATTGTAATGACTGTGCCAACCACTGGTAATGACTTATCCGACCTCTAAAAATGACTTTGCCCAACAATTGTTATGACTTTGCCAACCACTGTTAATCACCTGTCAGACCTCTTAAAATGACTTTCTCCAACAATTGTAATGACTTTGCCAACCACTGTTAATCACTTATCCGACCTCTAAAAATGACTTTGCCAAACAATTGTAGTGACTTTGCCATCCACTGGTAATGACTTTGCCAACCACTGTTAATCACTTATCCGACCTCTAAAAATGACTTTTCCCATCAATTTTAATGACTTTGCCCACCACTGTTGATCACTTATCCGACCTCCAAAAATGACTTTGCCCAGCAATTGTAATGATTTTGCCAAACACTGTTAATCACTTAGCCGACCTCCAAAAATGTCTTTCCCAACAATTGAAATGACTTTTCCAACCACTGTTAATCCATTATCCGACCTCTAAAAATGATTTTGCCCAACATTTGTAGTGACTTTTCCAACCACTGGTAATGACTTTGCCAGCCACTGTTCATCCCTTATCCGACCTTTAAAAATGAATTTGCCCAACAATTGTAATGACTTTGCCCACAACTGGTTATCACTTATCCGACCTCGAAAAATGATTTTGCCAAACAATTGAAATGACTTTGCCCACCACTGTTAATCCCTTTCCGCCCTCTAAAAATGACTTTGCCAAACAATTGTAATGACTTTGCATACCACTGTTAATCACTTATCCGACCTCTAAAAATGACTTTGCCAACCACTATAAATCACTTATCCGACCTCTAAAAATGACTTTGCCCAACAATTGTAGTGACTTTGCATACCACTGGTAATGACTTTTCCAACCACTATAAATCACTTATCCGACCTCTAAAAATGACTTTGCGCAACAATTGTAATGACTGTGCCAACCACTGGTAATGACTTATCCGACCTCTAAAAATGACTTTGCCCAACAATTGTTATGACTTTGCCAACCACTGTTAATCACCTGTCAGACCTCTTAAAATGACTTTCTCCAACAATTGTAATGACTTTGCCAACCACTGTTAATCACTTATCCGACCTCTAAAAATGACTTTGCCAAACAATTGTAGTGACTTTGCCATCCACTGGTAATGACATTGCCAACCACTGTTAATCACTTATCCGACCTCTAAAAATGACTTTTCCCATCAATTTTAATGACTTTGCCCACCACTGTTAATCACTTATCCGACCTCCAAAAATGACTTTGCCCAGCAATTGTAATGATTTTGCCAAACACTGTTAATCACTTAGCCGACCTCCAAAAATGACTTTGCCCAACAATTAAAATGACTTTGCCAACCACTGTTAATCACTTATCCGACCTCTAAAAATGTTTTTGCCATCCACTGGTAATGAATTTGCCAACCACTGTTAATCACTTATCTGACCTCCAAAAATGACTTTGCCCAACAATTGTAATGACTTTGCCAACCACTGGTAATCACATATCCGACCTCTAAAAATTACTTTGCCAAACAAAAGTAATGACTTTGCCATCCAATGGTAATGACTTTGCCAACCACTGTTAATCACTTATCCGACCTCGAAATTTGATTTTGCCCAACAATTGAAATGGCTTTGCAAACCACTGGAATGACTTTGCCAACCACTTTTAATTCCTAACCCGACCTCCCAAAATGATTTTGCGCAACAATTGTAATGACTTTGCCAACCACTGGTAATGACTTTAGCCACCACTGATTATTACTTATCCGACATCTAAAAATGCCTTTGCCAAACAGTTGTAATGACTTTGCCAAACAATTGTAATGACTTGTTAAAAACATTGTAATGACTTTGCCCAAGAATTGTAATGACTTTGCCAACCACTGTTAATCACTTATCCGAACTCTAAAAATGACTTTGCCCAACAATTGTAGTGACTTTGCCAACCACTGGTAATGGCTTTTCCAACCACTATAAATCACTTATCCGACCTCTAAAAATGACTTTGCGCAACAATTGTAATGACTGTGCCAACCACTGGTAATGACTTATCCGACCTCTAAAAATGACTTTGCCTAACAATTGTTATGACTTTTCCAACCACTGTTAATCACCTGTCAGACCTCTAAAAATGACTTTCTCCAACAATTGTAATGACTTTGCCAACCACTGTTAATCACTTATCCGACCTCTAAAAATGACTTTGCCCAACAATTGTAGTGACTTTGCCATCCACTGGTAATGACTTTGCCAACCACTGTTAATCACTTATCCGACCTCTAAAAATGACTTTTCCCATCAATTTTAATGACTTTGCCCACCACTGTTAATCACTTATCCGACCTCCAAAAATGACTTTGCCCAACAATTGTAGTGACTTTGCCAACCACTGGTAATGGCTTTTCCAACCACTATAAATCACTTATCCGACCTCTAAAAATGACTTTGCGCAACAATTGTAATGACTGTGCCAACCACTGGTAATGACTTATCCGACCTCTAAAAATGACTTTGCCCAACAATTGTTATGACTTTTCCAACCACTGTTAATCACCTGTCAGACCTCTAAAAATGACTTTCTCCAACAATTGTAATGACTTTGCCAACCACTGTTAATCACTTATCCGACCTCTAAAAATGACTTTGCCCAACAATTGTAGTGACTTTGCCATCCACTGGTAATGACTTTGCCAACCACTGTTAATCACTTATCCGACCTCTAAAAATGACTTTTCCCATCAATTTTAATGACTTTGCCCACCACTGTTAATCACTTATCCGACCTCCAAAAATGACTTTGCCCAACAATTGTAATGATTTTGCCAAACACTGTTAATCACTTAGCCGACCTCCAAAAATGACTTTGCCAAACAATTAAAATGACTTTGCCAACCACTGTTAATCACTTATCCGACCTCTAAAAATGTTTTTGCAATCCACTGGTAATGAATTTGCCAACCACTGTTAATCACTTATCTGACCTCCAAAAATGACTTTGCCCAACAATTGTAATGACTTTGCCAACCACTGGTAATCACATATCCGACCTCTAAAAATTACTTTGCCAAACAAAAGTAATGACTTTGCCATCCAATGGTAATGACTTTGCCAACCACTGTTAATCACTTATCCGACCTCGAAAAATGATTTTGCCCAACAATTGAAATGGCTTTGCAAACCACTGGAAATGACTTTGCCAACCACTTTTAATTCCTAACCCGACCTCCCGAAATGATTTTGCGCAACAATTGTAATGACTTTGCCAACCACTGGTAATGACTTTAGCCACCACTGATTATTACTTATCCGACATCTAAAAATGCCTTTGCCAAACAGTTGTAATGACTTTGCCAAACAATTGTAATGACTTTGTAAAAACATTGTAATGACTTTGCCCAAGAATTGTAATGACTTTGCCAGCCACTGTTAATCACTAATCAGACCCTTAAAAATTATTTTTCCAACCACTGTTAATCACTTATCCGACCTCTAAAAATAACTTTGCCAACCACTGTTAATCACTTATCCGACCTCTAAAAATGACTTTCCCAACCACTGGTAATGACTTTGCCAACCACTATAAATCACTTATCCGACCTCTAAAAATGACTTTGCGCAACAATTGTAATGACTGTGCCAACCACTGGTAATGACTTTGCCAACCACTCTTAATCACCTATCCGACCTCGAAAAATGATTTTGCCTAACAATTGAAATTGCTTTGCCAACCACTGGTAATGACTTTAGTCACCACTGATTATCACTTATCCGACATCAAAATATGCCTTTGCCAAACAATTGTAATGACTTTGCCAAACAATTGAAATGACTTTGTCAACCAATGTTAATCACTTATCAGACCTCAAAAAAATACTTTTCCAACCATTGTTAATCACTTATCCGACCTCTAAAAATAACTTTGCACAACAATTGTAGTGACTTTGCCAACCACTGTTAATCACTTATCCGACCTCTAAAAATGACTTTGTCCAACAATTGAAATGACTTTGCCAACCACTGGTAATCACTTATCCGACCTCTAAAAATGACTTTGCCCAACAATTGTAATGACTTTAGCCACCACTGATTATAACTTATCCGACATCTAAAAATGCTTTTGCCAAACAATTGTAATGCCTTTGCCGAACAATTGTAATGACTTTGCCAAACAATTGTAATGACTTTGCCAACCTCTGTTAATCACTAAACAGACCTCTAAAAATTATTTTACCAACCACTGTTAATCACTTATCCGACCTCTAAAAATGACCTTGCCATCCACTGGGAATGACTTTGCCAACAACTGTTAATCACTTATCCGACCTCGAAAAATGCCTTTGCGCAACAATTGTAATGACTTTGCCAACCACTGGTAATGACTTAAGTCACCACTGATTATCACTTATCCGACATCAAAATATGCCTTTGCCAAACAATTGTAATGACTTTGCCAAACAATTAAAATGACTTTGCCAACCAATGTTAATTACTAATCAGACCTCAAAAAAATACTTTTCCAACCATTGTTAATCACTTATCCGACCTCTAAAAATAACTTTGCACAACAATTGTAGTGACTTTGCCAACCACTGTTAATCACTTATCCGACCTCTAAAAATGACTTTGCCCAACAATTGTAATGACTTTAGCCACCACTGATTATAAATTATCCGACATCTAAAAATGCTTTTGCCAAACAATTGTAATGCCTTTGCCAAACAATTGTAATGACTTTGCCAAACAACTGTAATGACTTTGCCAACCTCTGTTAATCACTAAACAGACGTCTAAAATTATTTTACCAACCACTGTTAATCACTTTTCCGACCTATAAAAATGACTTTGCCCAACAATTGTAATGGCTTTTCCAACCACTATAAATCACTTATCCGACCTCTAAAAATGACTTTGCGCAACAATTGTAATGACTGTGCCAACCACTGGTAATGACTTATCCGACCTCTAAAAATGACTTTGCCCAACAATTGTTATGACTTTGCCAACCACTGTTAATCACCTGTCAGACCTCTAAAAATGACTTTCTCCAACAATTGTAATGACTTTGCCAACCACTGTTAATCACTTATCCGACCTCTAAAAATGACTTTGCCCAACAATTGTAGTGACTTTGCCATCCACTGGTAATGACTTTGCCAATCACTGTTAATCACTTATCCGACCTCTAAAAATGACTTTTCCCATCAATTTTAATGACTTTGCCCACCACTGTTAATCACTTATCCGACCTCCAAAAATGACTTTGCCCAACAATTGTAATGATTTTGCCAAACACTGTTAATCACTTAGCCGACCTCCAAAAATGACTTTGCCCAACAATTAAAATGACTTTGCCAACCACTGTTAATCACTTATCCGACCTCTAAAAATGTTTTTGCCATCCACTGGTAATGAATTTGCCAACCACTGTTAATCACTTATCTGACCTCCAAAAATGACTTTGCCCAACAATTGTAATGACTTTGCCAACCACTGGTAATCACATATCCGACCTCTAAAAATTACTTAGCCAATTAAAAGTAATGACTTTGCCATCCAATGGTAATGACTTTGCCAACCACTGTTAATCACTTATCCGACCTCGAAAAATGATTTTGCCCAACAATTGAAATGGCTTTGCAAACCACTGGAAATGACTTTGCCAACCACTTTTAATTCCTAACCAGACCTCCCAAAATGATTTTGCGCAACAATTGTAATGACTTTGCCAACCACTGGTAATGACTTTAGCCACCACTGATTATTACTTATCCGACATCTAAAAATGCCTTTGCCAAACAGTTGTAATGACTTTGCCAAACAATTGTAATGACTTTGTTAAAACATTGTAATGACTTTGCCAAGAATTGTAATGACTTTGCCAGCCACTGTTAATCACTAATCAGACCCTTAAAAATTATTTTTCCAACCACTGTTAATCACTTATCCGACCTCTAAAAATAACTTTGCCAACCACTGTTAATCACTTATCCGACCTCTAAAAATGACTTTGCCAACCACTGGTAATGACTTTGCAAACCACTATAAATCACTTATCCGACCTCTAAAAATGACTTTGCGCAACAATTGTAATGACTGTGCCAACCACTGGTAATGACTTTGCCAACCACTCTTAATTACTTATCCGACCTCGAAAAATGATTTTGCCTAACAATTGAAATTGCTTTGCCAACCACTGGTAATGACTTTAGTCACCACTGATTATCACTTATCCGACATCAAAATATGCCTTTGCCAAACAATTGTAATGACTTTGCCAAACAATTGAAATGACTTTGTCAACCAATGTTAATCACTAATCAGACCTCAAAAAAATACTTTTCCAACCATTGTTAATCACTTATCCGACCTCTAAAAATAACTTTGCACAACAATTGTAGTGACTTTGCCAACCACTGTTAATCACTTATCCGACCTCTAAAAATGACTTTGTCCAACAATTGAAATGACTTTGCCAACCACTGGTAATCACTTATCCGACCTCTAAAAATGACTTTGCCCAACAATTGTAATGACTTTAGCAACCACTGATTATAACTATCCGACATCTAAAAATGCTTTTGCCAAACAATTGTAATGCCTTTGCCAAACAATTGTAATGACTTTGCCAAACAATTGTAATGATTTTGCCAAACACTGTTAATCACTTAGCCGACCTCCAAAAATGACTTTGCCCAACAATTAAAATGACTTTGCCAACCACTGTTAATCACTTATCCGACCTCTAAAAATGTTTTTGCCATCCACTGGTAATGAATTTGCCAACCACTGTTAATCACTTATCCGACCTCCAAAATGACTTTGCCCAACAATTGTAATGACTTTGCCAACCACTGGTAATCACATATTCGACCTCTAAAAATTACTTAGCCAATTAAAAGTAATGACTTTGCCATCCAATGGTAATGACTTTGCCAACCACTGTTAATCACTTATCCGACCTCGAAAAATGATTTTGCCCAACAATTGAAATGGCTTTGCAAACCACTGGAAATGACTTTGCCAACCACTTTTAATTCCTAACCCGACCTCCCAAAATGATTTTGCGCAACAATTGTAATGACTTTGCCAACCACTGGTAATGACTTTAGCCACCACTGATTATTACTTATCCGACATCTAAAAATGCCTTGCCAAACAGTTGTAATGACTTTGTTAAAACATTGTAATGACTTTGCCCAGGAATTGTAATGACTTTGCCAGCCACTGTTAATCACTAATCAGACCCTTAAAAATTATTTTTCCAACCACTGTTAATCACTTATCCGACCTCTAAAAATAACTTTGCCAACCACTGTTAATCACTTATCCGACCTCTAAAATGACTTTGCCAACCACTGGTAATGACTTTGCAAACCACTATAAATCACTTATCCGACCTCTAAAAATGACTTTGCGCAACAATTGTAATGACTGTGCCAACCACTGGTAATGACTTTGCCAACCACTCTTAATTACTTATCCGACCTCGAAAATGATTTTGCCTAACAATTGAAATTGCTTTGCCAACCACTGGTAATGACTTTAGTCACCACTGATTATCACTTATCCGACATCAAAATATGCCCTTTGCCAAACAATTGTAATGACTTTGCCAAACAATTGAAATGACTTTGTCAACCAATGTTAATCACTAATCAGACCTCAAAAAAATACTTTTCCAACCATTGTTAATCACTTATCCGACCTCTAAAAATAACTTTGCACAACAATTGTAGTGACTTGCCAACCACTGTTAATCACTTATCCGACCTCTAAAAATGACTTTGTCCAACAATTGAAATGACTTTGCCAACCACTGGTAATCACTTATCCGACCTCTAAAATGACTTTGCCCAACAATTGTATGACTTTAGCAACCACTGATTATAACTTATCCGACATCTAAAAATGCTTTTGCCAAACAATGTAATGCCTTTGCCAAACAATTGTAATGACTTTGCCAAACAATTGTAATGACTTTTGCCAACCTCTGTAATCACTAAACAGACCTCTAAAAATTATTTACCAACCACTGTTAATCACTTATCCGACCTCTAAAAATGACTTTGCCATCCACTGGGAATGACTTTGCCAACAACTGTTAATCACTTATCCGACCCCGAAAAATGCCTTTGCGCACAATTGGAATGACTGTGCCAACCACTGGTAATGACTTTGCCAACCACTCTTAATCACTTATCCGACCTCGAAAAATGATTTTGCCTAACAATTGAAAATGGCTTTGCCACCACTGGTAATGACTTTGCCAAGCACTTGAATTCAAAATCCGACCTCCAAAAATGAATTTGCGCAACAATTGTAAAGACTTTGCCAACCACTGGTAATGACTTAAGTCACCCACTGATTATCACTTATATCCGACATCAAAATATGCCTTTGCCAAACAATTGTAATGACTTTGCCAAACAATTGAATGACTTTGCCAACCAATGTTAATTACTAATCAGACCTCAAAAAAAAATACTTTTCCAACCATTGTTAATAACTTATCCGACCTCTAAAATAACTTTGCACAACAATTGTAGTGACTTTGCCAACCACTGTTAATCACTTATCCGACCTCTAAAAATGACTTTGCCCAACAATTGTAATGACTTAGCCACCACTGTTTATAAATTATCCGACATCTAAAAATGCTTTTGCCAAACAATTGTTAATGCCTTGCCAAACAATTGTTAATGACTTTGCCAAACAACTGTAATGACTTGCCAACCTCTGTAATCACTAAACAGACCTCTAAAATTATTTTACCAACTACTGTTAATCACTTATCCGACCTATAAAAAAATGATTTTGCCCAACAATTGTAGTGACTTTTGCCAGCCCTGTTCATTACCTTATCCGACCTCTAAAAATTATTTTACCAACCACTGTTAATAACTTTTCCGACCTCTAAAAATGACTTTGCCATCCCACTGGGAATGACTTTGCCAACCACTGTAAATCACTTATCCGACCTCTAAAAATGACTTTGCCATCCACTGGGGAATGACTTTGCCAACCACTGTTAATCACTTATCCGACCTCTAAAAATGACTTTGCCCAACAATTGTAGTGACTTTGCCAGCCACTGTTCATCCCTTATCCGACCTCTAAAAATGACTTTGCCATCCCATTGGAATGACTTTGCCAACAACTGTTAATCACTTATCCGACCTCGAAAAATGCCTTTGCCAAACAATTGTAATGACTTTGCCAAACAATTGTAATGACTTTGCCAAACAATTGTAATGACTTTGCCAACCTCTGTTAATCACTAAACAGACCTCTAAAAATTATTTTACCAACCACTGTTAATCACTTATCCGACCTATAAAAATGACTTTGCCAAACAATTGTAGTGACTTTGCCAGCCACTGTTCATCCCTTATCCGACCTCTAAAAATTATTTTACCAACCACTGTTAATAACTTTTCCGACCTCTAAAAAGACTTTGCCCAACAATTGAAGTAGCTTTGCCAAACACTGTAAATCACTTATCCGACATCTAAAAATGCTTTTGCCAAACAATTGTAATGCCTTTGCCAAACAATTGTAATGACTTTGCCAAACAACTGTAATGACTTTGCCAACCTCTGTTAATCACTAAACAGACCTCTAAAATTATTTTACCAACCACTGTTAATCACTTATCCGACCTATAAAAAAATGATTTTGCCCAACAATTGTAGTGACTTTGCCAGCCACTGTTCATCCCTTATCCGACCTCTAAAAATTATTTTACCAACCACTGTTAATAACTTTTCCGACCTCTAAAAATGACTTTGCCATCCACTGGGAATGACTTTGCCAACCACTGTTAATCACTTATCCGACCTCTAAAATGACTTTGCCCAACAATTGTAGTGACTTTGCCAGCCACTGTTCATCCCTTATCCGACCTCTAAAAATGACTTTGCCATCCACTTGGAATGACTTTGCCAACAACTGTTAATCACTTATCCGACCTCGAAAAATGCCTTTGCCAAACAATTGTAATGACTTTGCCAAACAATTGTAATGACTTTGCCAAACAATTGTAATGACTTTGCCAACCTCTGTTAATCACTAAACAGACCTCTAAAAATTATTTTACCAACCACTGTTAATCACTTATCCGACCTATAAAAATGACTTTGCCAAACAATTGTAGTGACTTTGCCAGCCACTGTTCATCCCTTATCCGACCTCTAAAAATTATTTTACCAACCACTGTTAATAACTTTTCCGACCTCTAAAAAAGACTTTGCCCAACAATTGAAGTAGCTTTGCCAAACACTGTAAATCACTTATCCGACCTCTAAAATGACTTTGCCATCCACTGGGATGACTTTGCCAACCACTGTTAATCACTTATCCGACCTCTAAAAATGACTTTGCCCAACCAATTGTAGTGACTTTGCCAGCCATTGTTCATCCCTTATCCGACCTCTAAAAATGACTTTGCGCAACAATTGTAATGACTTGCCTATCACTGTTAATAAATTTTCCGACCTCGAAAAATGATTTTGCCCAACAATTGAAATGATTTTGCCAACCACTGTTAAAAACATACCCGACCTCTAAAAATGAATTTGCCATCCACTGGGAATGACTTTGCATACAACTGTTATCACTTATCCGACCCTCGAAAAATGCCTTAGCCAAACAATTGTAATGACTTGCCAAAACATTTGTAATGACTTTTCCCCACAATTGTAATGACTTTGCCAACTCTATTAATCACTAATCAGACCTCTAAAAATTATTTACCAACCACTGTTACTAACTTTTCCGACCTCTAAATGACTTTGGCCAACAATTGAAGTAGCTTTGCCAACCACTGTTAATCACTTATCCGAACTCTAAAAATGACTTTGCCCAACAATTGTAATGATTTTGCCAACCACTGTTAATCCCTTTCCGCCCTCTAAAAATGACTTTGCCAAACAATTGTAAAAACTTTGCCATCCACTGGTAATGACTTTGCCAACCACTGTTAATCACTTATCCGACCTCTAAAAATGATTTTGCCCAACAATTGTAATGACTTTGCCAGCCACTGTTAATCCCTTATCCGACCTCTAAAAATGACTTTGCCCAACAATTGTAATGACTTTGCCCACCACTGGTTATCACTTATCCGACCTCGAAAAATGATTTTGCCCAACAATTGTAAAAACTTTGCCGACCACTGTTAATCACTTATCCGACCTCTAAAAATGACTTTGCCAAACAATTGTAATGACTTTGCCATCCACTGGTAATGAGTTTGCCAACCACTTTTAATCACTTATACGACCTCTAAAAATGACTTTCCCAACAATTTCAATGACTTTGCCAACCACTGTTAATCACTTATCCGACCTCTAAAAATGACTTTGCCATCCACTGGGAATGACTTTGCCAACCACTGTTAATCACTTATCCGACCTCTAAAAATGACTTTGCCCAACAATTGTAGTGACTTTGCCAGCCACTGTTCATCCCTTATCCGACCTCTAAAAATGACTTTGCCATCCACTTGGAATGACTTTGCCAACACTGTTAATCACTTATCCGACCTCGAAAAATGCCTTTGCCAAACAATTGTATGACTTTGCCAAACAATTGTAATGACTTTGCCAAACAATTGTAATGACTTTGCCAACCTCTGTTAATCACTAAACAGACCTCTAAAATTATTTTACCAACCACTGTTATCACTTATCCGACCTATAAAATGACTTTGCCAAACAATTGTAGTGACTTTGCCAGCCACTGTTCATCCCTTATCCGACCTCTAAAAATTATTTTACCAACCACTGTTAATAACTTTCCGACCTCTAAAAAAGACTTTGCCAACAATTGAAGTAGCTTTGCCAAACACTGTAAATCACTTATCCGACCTCTAAAAATGACTTTGCCATCCACTGGGAATGACTTTGCCAACCCACTGTTAATCACTTATCCGACCTCTAAAATGACTTTGCCCAACATTGTAGTGACTTTGCCAGCCATTGTTCATCCCTTATCCGACCTCTAAAAATGACTTTGCGCAACAATTGTAATGACTTTTGCCTATCACTGTTAATAATTTTCCGACCTCGAAAAATGATTTTGCCCAACAATTGAAATGATTTTGCCAACCACTGTTAAAAACATACCCGACCTCTAAAAATGAATTTGCCATCCACTGGGAATGACTTTGCATACAACTGTTATCACTTATCCGACCTCGAAAAATGCCTTAGCCAAACAATTGTAATGACTTTGCCAAACATTTGTAATGACTTTTCCCAACATTGTAATGACTTTGCCAACCTCTATTAATCACTAATCAGACCTCTAAAAAATTATTTACCAACCACTGTTACTAACTTTTCCGACCTCTTAAAATGACTTTGGCCAACAATTGAAGTAGCTTGCCAACCATGTTAATCACTTATCCGAACTCTAAAAATGACTTTGCCCAACAATTGTAATGATTTTGCCAACCACTGTTAATCCCTTTCCGCCCTCTAAAAATGACTTTGCCAAACAATTGTAAAAACTTTGCCATCCACTGGTAATGACTTTGCCAACCACTGTTAATCACTTATCCGACCTCTAAAAATGATTTTGCCCAACAATTGTAATGACTTTGCCAGCCACTGTTAATCCCTTATCCGACCTCTAAAAATGACTTTGCCCAACAATTGTAATGACTTTGCCCACCACTGGTTATCACTTATCCGACCTCGAAAAATGATTTTGCCCAACAATTGTAAAAACTTTGCCGACCACTGTTAATCACTTATCCGACCTCTAAAAATGACTTTGCCAAACAATTGTAATGACTTTGCCATCCACTGGTAATGAGTTTGCCAACCACTTTTAATCACTTATACGACCTCTAAAAATGACTTTTCCCAACAATTTCAATGACTTTGCCAACCACTGTTAATCACTTATCCGACCTTCAAAAATGACTTTGCCCAACATTTGTAATGACTTTGCCGACCACTGTTGATCACTTATCCGACCTCGAAAAATGATTTTGCCCAACAATTGAAATGACTTTGCCAACCACTGTTAATCACTTATCCGACCTCCAAAAATGATTTTGCCCAACAATTGTAATGACTTTGCCAGCCACTGTTAATCCCTTATCCGACCTCTAAAAATGACTTTGCCCAACAATTGTAATGACTTTGCCCACCACTGGTTATCACTTATCCGACCTCTAAAAATGACTTTGCCAAACAATTGTAATGACTTTGCCAACCACTGTTAATCACTTAGCCGACCTCTAAAAATGACTTTGCCAAACAATTGTAATGACTTTGCCAACCACTGTTAATCACTTAGCCGACCTCCGAAAATGACTTTGCCCAACAATTGAAATGACTTTGCCAACCACTGTTAATCACTTATCCGACCTCTAAAAATGATTTTGCCCAACAATTGTAATGACTTTGCCAGCCACTGTTAATCCCTTATCCGACCTCTAAAATGACTTTGCCCAACAATTGTAATGACTTTGCCCACCACTGGTTATCACTTATCCGACCTCTAAAAATGACTTTGCCAAACAATTGTAATGACTTTGCCATCCACTGGTAATGACTTTGCCAACCACTTTTAATCACTTATCCGACCTCTAAAAATGACTTTTTCCAACAATTTCAATGACTTTGCCAACCACTGTTAATCATTTTTCCGACCTACAAAAATGACTTTGCCCAACAATTGTAATGACTTTGCCGACAACTGTTAATCACTTATCCGACCTCGAAAAATGATTTTGCCCAACAATTGAAATGACTTTGCCAACCACTGTTAATCACTTATCCGACCTCCAAAAATGACTTTGCCCAACAATTGTAATGACTTTGCCGACCACTGTTAATCACTTATCCGACCTAGAAAAAAGATTTTGCCCAACAATTGAAATGACTTTGTCCACCACTGGTTATCCCTTTCCGCCTTCTAAAAATGACTTTGCCAAACAATTGTAATGACTTTGCCAACCACTGTTAATCACTTAGCCGACCTCCGAAAATTACTTTGCCCAACAATTGAAATGACTTTGCCAACCACTGTTAATCACTTATCCGACCTCTAAAAATGATTTTGCCCAACAATTGTAATGACTTTGCCAGCCACTGTTCATCCCTTATCCGACCTCTAAAAATGACTTTGCCCAACAATTGTAATGACTTTGCCCACCACTGGTTATCACTTATCCGACCTCTAAAATGACTTTGCCAAAAATTGAAATGACTTTGTCCACCACTGGTTACCCCTTTCCGCCTTCTAAAAATGACTTTGCCAAAAATTGTAATGACTTTT
>JAILYF010000260.1:0-51284 GCA_025491095.1 Brachionus asplanchnoidis
TAGGACGGTCAAGAAGTCATTAGGACGGTCAAGAAGCCTTAGGACGGTCAAGAGGTCCTATGGCGGTCAAGAAGTCCTAAGGACGGTCAAGAAGTCCTTAGGACGGTCAAGAAGTCCTTAGGACGGGTATGAAGTCCTTAGGACGGTCAAGAAGTCCTTAGGGCGGTCAAGAAGTCCTTAGGACGGTCAAAAGGTCCTTAGGACGGTCAAGGAGTCCTATGGACGGTCAAGAAGTCCTTAGGACGGTCAAGAAGTCCTTAGGACGGGTATGAAGTCCTTAGGACGGTCAAGAAGTCCTTAGGGCGGTCAAGAAGTCCTTAGGACGGTCAAAAGGTCCTTAGGACGGTCAAGGAGTCCTATGGACGGTCAAGAAGTCCTTAGGACGGTCAAGAAGTCCTTAGGACGGCTTCAAGAGGTCCTATGGACGGTCAAGAAGTCCTTAGGACGGGCATGAAGTCCTTAGGAAAGGTCAGAAGTCTTTAGGACGGTCAAGAAGTCCTTAGGACGGTAAACAAGTCCTTATGACGGTCAAGAGGTCCTATGGACGGTAAAGAAGTCCTATGGACAGTCAAGAGGTCCTATGGACGGTCAAGAAGTCCTTAGGACGGTCAAGAAGTCCTAAGGACGGTCAAGAAGTCCTTAGGACGGTCAAGAAGGCCTTAGGACGGTCAAGAAGTACTTAGGACGGTCAAGAAGTCCTTAGGACGGGTAAGAAGTCCTTAGGACGGTCAAGAAGTCCTTAGGGCGGTCAAGAAGTCCTTAGGACGGTCAAAGGTCCTTAGGACGGTCAAGAAGTCCTAAGAGCGGTCAAGAAGTCCTTAGGACGAACAAGAAGTCCTTAGGTCGGTCAAGAGGTCCTATGGACGGTCAAGAAGTCCTTAGGACGGCAAAGAAGTCTTTAGGACGGTCAAGAAGTCCTTAGGACGGTCAAGAAGTCCTTAGGACGGCAAAGAAGTCTTTAGGACGGTCAAGAAGTCCTTAGGACGGTCAAGAATTCCTTAGGGCGGTCAAGAAGTACTTAGGACGGTTAAGAAGTCTTTAGGACGGTCAAAAAGTCCTCAAGACGGCCAAAAGTCTTTAGGACGGTCAAGAAGTCCTAAGGACGGTTCAAGAAATCCTAAGGACGGGTTATGAAGTCCTTAGGACGGTCAGAAGTCCTATGGACGGTCAAGAAGTCCTTGGACGCTCAAGAAGTCCTAAGGACGGTCAAGAAGTCCTTAGGACGGGTATGAAGTCCTTAGGAAAGGTCAAGAAGTCTTTAGGACGGTCAAGAAGTCCTTAGGACGGTCAACAAGTCCTTATGACGGTCAAGAGGTCCTATGGACGGTAAAGAAGTCCTATGGACAGTCAGAGGTCTATGGACGGTCAAGAAGTCCTAGGACGCTCAAGAAGTCCTAAGGACGGTCAAGAAGTCCTAGGACGGTCAAGAAGTCCTTAGGACGGTCAAGAAGTCTTAGGACGGTCAAGAAGTCCTTAGGACAGGTAAGAAGTCCTTAGGACGGTCAAGAAGTCCTCTAGGGCGGTCAAGAAGTCTTAGGACGGTCAAAAGGTCCTTAGGACGGTCAAGAAGTCCTAAGAGCGGTCAAGAAGTCCTTAGGACGAACAAGAAGTCCTTAGGACGGCAAAGAAGTCTTTAGGACGGTCAAGAAGTCCTTAGGACGGTCAAGAAGTCCTTAGGACGGCAAAGAACGTTTAGGACGGTCAAGAAGTCCTTAGGACGGTCAACAAGTCCTCATGACTGTCAAGAGGTCCTATGGACGGTAAAGAAGTCCTATGGACGGTCAAGAAGTCTTAGGACGGTCAAGAAGTCCTTAGGACGGTCAAGAAGTCCTAAGACGGTCAAGAAGTCCTTAGGACGGTCAAGAAGTCATTAGGACGGTCAAGAAGTCCTTAGGACGGTCAAGAAGTCCTTAGCACGGTCAAGAAGTCCTTTGGACGGTCAGAAGTCCTAAGGGCGGTCAAGAAGTCCTTTGGACGGTCAAGAAGTCCTTAGGACGGTCAAGAATTCCTATGGACGGTCAAGAAGTCCTTAGGACGGTCAAGAAGTCCTATGACGGTCAAGAATTCCTTAGGGCGGTCAAGAAGTACTTAGGACGGTTAAGAAGTCTTTAGGACGGTCAAAAAGGCCCAAGACGGCCAGAAGTCTTAGGACGGTCAAGAAGTCCTAAGGACGGTCAAGAAATCCTAAAAACCGGTCAAGAAGTCACTATGGACAGTCAAGAGGTCCTATGGACGGTCAAGAAGCCTTAGGACGCTCAAGAAGTCCTAAGGACGGTCAAGAAGTCCTTAGGACGGGTTGAAGTCCTTAGGAAAGGTCAAGAAGTCTTTAGGACGCTCAAGAACGTACTTAGGACGGTCAAGAAGATTTAGGACGGTCAAGAAATCCTAAGGACGGTCAAGAAGTCCTATGGACGGTCAAGAGGTCCTATGGACGGTCAAGAAGTCCTTGTGGACGCTCAAGAAGTCCTAAGGACGGTCAAGAAGTCCTTAGGACGGGTATGAAGTCTTAGGAAAGGTCAAGAAGTCTTTAGGACGGTCAAGAAGTCCTTAGGACGGTCAACAAGTCCTTATGAGGGTCAAGAGGTCTAGGACGGTAAAGAAGTCCTATGGACGGTCAAGAAGTCCTTAGGACGGTCAAGAAGTCCTTAGGACGGTCAAGAGGTCCTATTGGCGGTCAGAAGTCCTTAGGACGGTCAAGAAGTCCTTAGGAAGGTCAAGAAGTCCTTAGGACGGGTATGAAGTCCTTAGGACGGTCAAGAAGTCCTTAGGGCGGTCAAGAAGTCCTTAGGAAGGTCAAAAGGTCCTTAGGACGGTCAAGGAGTCCTATGGACGGTCAAGAAGTCCTTAGGACGGTCAAGAAGTCCTTAGTACGGTCAAGAGGTCCTATGGACGGTCAACAAGTCCTCATGACGGTCAAGAGGTCCTATGGACGGTAAAGAAGTCCTATGGACGGTCAAGAAGTCCTTAGGACGGTCAAGAAGTCTTTAGGACGGTCAAGAAGTCCTATTGACGGTCAAGAAGTCCTTAGGACGGTCAAGAAGTCCTTAGGACGGTCAAGAATTCCTATGGATGGTCAAGAAGTCCTTAGGACGGTCAAGAAGTCCTAAGTACGGTCAAGAAGTCCTTAGGACGGCAAAGAAGTCTTTAGGACGGCAAAGAAGTCCTTAGAGCGGTCTAGAAGTCCTTAGGACGAACAAGAAGTCCTTAGGACGGTCAAGAGGTCCTATAGACGGTCAAGAAGTCCTTAGGACGGCAAAGAAGTCTTTAGGACGGTCAAGAAGTCCTTAGGACGGTCAAGAAGTCCTTAGGACGGCAAAGAAGTCTTTAGGACGGTCAAGAAGTCCTTAGGACGGTCAACAAGTCCTCATGACGGTCAAGATGGTCCTATGGACGGTAAAGAAGTCCTATGGACGGTCAAGAAGTCCTTAGGACGGTCAAGAAGTCCTTAGGACGGTCAAGAAGTCCTTAGGACGGTCAAGAAGTCCTAAGGGCGGTCAAGAAGTCCTTTGGACGGTCAAGAAGTCCTTAGGACGGTCAAGAATTCCTATGGACGGTCAAGAAGTCCTTAGGACGGTCAAGAAGTCCTATGGACGGTCAGAATTCCTTAGGGCGGTCAAGAAGTACTTTGGACGGTTAAGAAGTCTTTAGGACGGTCAAAAAGTCCTCAGGACGGCCAAGAAGTCTTTAGGACGGTCAGAAGTCCTAAGGACGGTCAAGAAATCCTAAAACAGGTCAAGAAGTCCTATGGACAGTCAAGAGGTCCTATGGACGGTCAAGAAGTCCTTAGGACGCTCAAGAAGTCCTAAGGACGGTCAAGAAGTCCTTAGGACGGGTATGAAGTCCTTAGGAAAGGTCAAGAAGTCTTTAGGACGCTCAAGAAGTACTTAGGACGGTCAAGAAGTCTTTAGGACGGTCAAGAAATCCTAAGGACGGTCAAGAAGTCCTATGGACGGTCAAGAGGTCCTATGACGGTTAAGAAGTCCTTTGGACGCTCAAGAAGTCCTAAGGACGGTCAAGAAGTCCTTAGGACGGGTATGAAGTCCTTAGGAAAGGTCAAGAAGTCTTTAGGACGGTCAAGAAGTCCTTAGGACGGTCAACAAGTCCTTATGACGGTCAAGAGGTCCTATGGACGGTAAAGAAGTCCTATGGACGGTCAAGAAGTCCTTAGGACGGTCAAGAAGTCCTTAGGACGGTCAAGAGGTCCTATTGGCGGTCAAGAAGTCCTTAGGACGGTCAAGAAGTCCTTAGGAAGGTCAAGAAGTCCTTAGGACGGGTATGAAGTCATTAGGACGGTCAAGAAGTCCTTAGGGCGGTCAAGAAGTCCTTAAGAAGGTCAAAAGGTCCTTAGGACGGTCAAGGAGTCCTATGGACGGTCAAGAAGTCCTAAGTACGGTCAAGAAGTCCTTAGGACGGCAAAGAAGTCTTTAGGACGGCAAAGAAGTCCTTAGAGCGGTCTAGAAGTCCTTAGGACGGTCAAGAGGTCCTATGGACGGTCAAGAAGTCCTTAGGACGGCAAAGAAGTCTTTAGGACGGTCAAGAAGTCCTTAGGACGGTCAAGAACGCCTTAGGACGGCAAAGAAGTCTTTAGGACGGTCAAGAAGTCCTTAGGACGGTCAACAAGTCCTCATGACGGTCAAGAGGTCCTATGGACGGTAAAGAAGTCCTATGGACCGTCAAGAAGTCCTTAGGACGGTCAAGAAGTCCTTAGGACGGTCAGAAGTCCTATAGACGGTCAAGAAGTCCTTAGGACGGTCAAGAAGTCATTAGGACGGTCAAGAAGTCCTTAGGACGGTCAAGAAGTCATTAGGACGGTCAAGAAGTCCTTAGGACGGTCAAGAAGTCCTAAGGGCGGTCAAGAAGTCCTTTGGACGGTCAAGAAGTCCTTAGGACGGTCAAGAATTCCTATGGACGGTCAAGAAGTCCTTAGGACGGTCAAGAAGTCCTATGGACGGTCAAGAATTCCTTAGGGCGGTCAAGAAGTACTTAGGACGGTTAAGAAGTCTTTAGGACGGTCAAAAAGTCCTCAGGACGGCCAAGAAGTCTTTAGGACGGTCAAGAAGTCCTAAGGACGGTCAAGAAATCCTAAAACCGGTCAAGAAGTCCTATGGACAGTCAAGAGGTCCTATGGACGGTCAAGAAGTCCTTAGGACGCTCAAGAAGTCCTAAGGACGGTCAAGAAGTCCTTAGGACGGGTATGAAGTCCTTAGGAAAGGTCAAGAAGTCCTTAGGGCGGTCAAGAAGTCCTTAGGAAGGTCAAAAGGTCCTTAGGACGGTCAAGGAGTCCTATGGACGGTCAAGAAGTCCTTAGGACGGTCAAGAAGTCCTTAGGACGGTCAAGAGGTCCTTTGGACGCTCAAGAAGTCCTAAGGACGGTCAAGAAGTCCTTAGGACGGGTATGAAGTCCTTAGGAAAGGTCAAGAAGTCTTTAGGACGGTCAAGAAGTCCTTAGGACGGTCAACAAGTCCTTATGACGGTCAAGAGGTCCTATGGACGGTCAAGAAGTCCTTAGGACGGTCAAGAGGTCCTATTGGCGGTCAAGAAGTCCTTAGGACGGTCAAGAAGTCCTTAGGAAGGTCAAGAAGTCCTTAGGACGGGTATGAAGTCCTTAGGACGGTCAAGAAGTCCTTAGGGCGGTCAAGAAGTCCTTAGGAAGGTCAAAAGGTCCTTAGGACGGTCAAGGAGTCCTATGGACGGTCAAGAAGTCCTTAGGACGGTCAAGAAGTCCTTAGGACGGTCAAGAGGTCCTATGTTCGGTCAACAAGTCCTCATGACGGTCAAGAGGTCCTATGGACGGTAAAGAAGTCCTATGGACGGTCAAGAAGTCCTTAGGACGGTCAAGAAGTCTTTAGGACGGTAAAGAAGTCCTATTGACGGTCAAGAAGTCCTTAGGACGGTCAAGAAGTCATTAGGACGGTCAAGAAGCCCTAAGGACGGTCAAGAAGTCCTTAGCACGGTCAAGAAGTCCTTAGGACGGTCAGAAGTCCTAAGGGAGGTCAAGAAGTCCTTAGGACGGTCAAGAAGTCCTTAGGACGGTCAAGAATTCCTTAGGATGGTCAAGAAGTCCTTAGGACGGTCAAGAAGTCCATAGGATGGCAAAGAAGTCTTTAGGACGGTCAAGAAGTCCTAAGTACGGTCAAGAAGTCCTTAGGACGGCAAAGAAGTCTTTAGGACGGCAAAGAAGTCCTTAGAGCGGTCTAGAAGTCCTTAGGACGGTCAAGAAGTCCCTAGGACGGTCAAGAAGTCCTATGGACGGTCAAGAAGTCATTAGGACGGTCAAGAAGCCCTTAGGACGGTCAACAAGTCCTCATGACGGTCAAGAGGTCCTATGGACGGTAAAGAAGTCTATGGACGGTCAAGAAGTCCTTAGGACGGTCAAGGAAGTCCTTAGGACGGTCAAGAAGTCCTATAGGACGGTCAAGAAGTCCTTAGGACGGTCAAGAAGGTCATTAGGACTGTCAAGAAGTCCTTAGGACGGTCAAGAAGTCATTAGGACTGTCAAGAAGCCTTAGGACGGTCAAGAAGTCCTTAGCACGGTCAAGAAGTCCTTAGGACGGTCAAGAAGTCCTAAGGGCGGTCAAGAAGTCCTTAGGACGGTCCAAGAAGTCCTTAGGACGGTCAAGAATTCCTATGGACGGTCAAGAAGTCCTTAGGACGGTCAAGAAGTCCTTAGGGCGGCCAAGAAGTACTTAGGACGGTCAAGAATTCCTTAGGGCGGTCAAGAAGTACTTAGGACGGTCAGAAGTCTTTAGGACGGTCAAAAAGTCCTCAGACGGCCCATGAAGTCTTTAGGACGGTCAAGAAGTCCTTAGGACGGTCAAGAAGTCCTATGGACAGTCAAGAGGTCCTATGGACGGTCAAGAAGTCATTAGGACGGTCAAGAAGCCCTTAGGACGGTCAACAAGTCCTCATGACCGTCAAGAGGTCCTATGGACGGTAAAGAAAGTCCTATGGACGGTCAAGAAGTCCTTAGGACGGTCAAGAAGTCCTTAGGACGGTCAAGAAGTCCTATAGACGGTCAAGAAGTCCTTAGGACGGTCAAGAAGTCATTAGGACTGTCAAGAAGTCCTTAGGACGGTCAAGAAGTCATTAGGACTGTCAAGAAGTCCTTAGGACGGTCAAGAAGTCCTTAGCACGGTCAAGAAGTCCTTAGGACGGTCAAGAAGTCCTAAGGGCGGTCAAGAAGTCCTTAGGACGGTCAAGAAGTCCTTAGGACGGTCAAGAATTCCTATGGACGGTCAAGAAGTCCTTAGGACGGTCAAGAAGTCCTTAGGGCGGCCAAGAAGTACTTAGGACGGTCAAGAATTCCTTAGGGCGGTCAAGAAGTACTTAGGACGGTCAAGAAGTCTTTAGGACGGTCAAAAAGTCCTCAGGACGGCCATGAAGTCTTTAGGACGGTCAAGAAGTCCTTAGGACGGTCAAGAAGTCCTATGGACAGTCAAGAGGTCCTATGGACGGTCAAGAAGTCCGTAGGAAGCTCAGAAGTCCTAAGGACGGTCAATAAGTCCTTAGGACGGGTATGAAGTCCTTAGGAAAGGTCAAGAAGTCTTTAGGACGCTCAAGAAGTACTTAGGACGGTCAAGAAGTCTTTAGGACGGTCAAGAAATCCTAAGGACGGTCAAGAAGTCCTATGGACGGTCAAGAGGTCCTAAGGACGGTCAAGAAGTCCTATGGACGGTCAAGAAGTCATTAGGACGGTCAAGAAGCCCTTAGGACGGTCAACAAGTCCTCATGACGGTCAAGAGGTCCTATGGACGGTAAAGAAGTCCTATGGACGGTCAAGAAGTCCTTAGGACGGTCAAGAAGTCCTTAGGACGGTCAAGAAGTCCTATAGACGGTCAAGAAGTCTTAGGACGGTCAAGAAGTCATTAGGACTGTCAAGAAGTCCTTAGGACGGTCAAGAAGTCATTAGGACTGTCAAGAAGTCCTTAGGACGGTCAAGAAGTCCTAAGGGCGGTCAAGAAGTCCTTAGGACGGTCAAGAAGTCCTTAGGACGGTCAAGAAATCCCTAGGACGGTCAAGAAGTCCTTAGGACGGTCAAGAAGTCCTTAGGGCGGCCAAGAAGTCCTTAGGACGGTCAAAATTTCCTTAGGACGGTCAGGAAGTACTTAGGACGGTCAGAAGTCTTTAGGACGGTCAAAAAGTCCTCAGGACGGCCATGAAGTCTTTAGGACGGTCAAGAAGTCCTTAGGACGGTCAAGAAGTCCTATGGACAGTCAAGATGGTCCTATGGACGGTCAAGAAGTCCTTAGGAAGCTCAAGAAGTCCTAAGGACGGTCCATAAGTCCTTAGTACGGGTATGAAGTCCTTAGGAAAGGTCAAGAAGTCTTTAGGACGCTCAAGAAGTACTTAGGGACGGTCAAGAAGTCTTTAGGACGGGTCAAGAAATCCTAAGGACGGTCAAGAAGTCCTATGACGGTCAAGAGGTCCTAAGGCGGCAGAAGTCCTTGGCGCTCAAGAAGTCCTAAGGACCGGTCAGAAGTCCTAGGACGGGTATGAAGTGCTTAGGAAAGGTCAAGAAGTCTTTAGGACGGTCAAGAAGTCCTTAGGACGGGTATGAAGTCCTTAGGAAGGTCAAGAAGTCTTTAGGGACGGTCAAGAAGTCCTTAGGACGGTCAAGAAGTCCTTAGGACGGTCAAGAGGTTCTATGGACGGTCAAGAAGTCCTTAGGACGGTCAAGAAGTCCTTAGGACGGGTATGAGTCCTTAGGACGGTCAAGAAGGTCCTCAGGGAGGTCAAGAAGTCCTAAGGACGGTCAAGAAGTCCTTAGGACGGGTATGAAGTTCTTAGGAAAGGTCAAGAAGTCTTTAGGACGGTCAAGAAGTCCTTAGGACGGGTATGAAGTCCTTAGGAAAGGTCAAGAAGTCCTTAGGACGGTCAACAAGTCCTTATGACGGTCAAGAGGTCCTATGGACGGTAAAGAAGGTCCTATGGACGGTAAAGAAGTCCTATGGACGGTCAGAAGTCCTTAGGACGGTC
This sequence comes from Brachionus asplanchnoidis, assembly GCA_025491095.1. Taxonomy (NCBI): domain Eukaryota; kingdom Metazoa; phylum Rotifera; class Eurotatoria; order Ploima; family Brachionidae; genus Brachionus; species Brachionus asplanchnoidis. The sequence goes on from JAILYF010000260.1 coordinate 8,977, forward strand.
AAGAAGTCTTAGGACGGTCAAGAAGGTCCTATTGACGGTCAAGAAGTCCTTAGGACGGTCAAGAAGTCATTAGGACGGTCAAGAAGCCCTAAGGACGGTCAAGAAGTCCTTAGAGCGGTCAAGAAGTCCTTAGGACGAACAAGAAGTCCTTAGGACGGTCAAGAGGTCCTATGGACGGTCAAGAAAGTCCTTAGGACGGTCAAGAAGTCCTCAGGGAGGTCAAGAAGTCCTTAGGACGGTCAAGAAGTCTTAGGACGGTCAAGAAGTCCTATGGACGTTCAAGAAGTCCATAGGACGGCAAGAAGTCTTTAGGACGGTCAAGAAGTCCTTAGGACGGCAAAGAAGTCTTTAGGACGGCAAAGAAGTCCTTAGGACGGTCAAGAAGTCCTAAGGACTGTCAAGAAGTCTTTAGGACGGTCAAGAAGTCCTTAGGACGGTCAAGAAGTCTTATGGACGGTCAAGAAGTCCTTAGGACGGTCAAGAATTCCTATGGAAGGTCAAGAAGTCCTTAGGACGGTCAAGAAGTACTTAGGACGGTCAAGAAGTCTTTAGGACGGTCAAAAAGTCCTCAGAACGGCCAAGAAGTCTTTAGGACGGTCAAGAAGTCCTAAGGACGGTCAAGAAATCCTAAGGCCGGTCAAGAAGTCCTATGGACAGTCAAGAGGTCCTATGGACGGTCAAGAAGTCCTTAGGACGCTCAAGAAGTCCTAAGGACGGTCAAGAAGTCCTTAGGACGGGTATGAAATCCTTAGGAAAGGTCAATAAGTCTTTAGGACGGTCAAGAAGTCCTTAGGACGGTCAACAAGTCCTTATGACGGTCAAGAGGTCCTATGGACGGTCAAGAAATCCTAACGACGGTCAAGAAGTGCTATGGACGGTCAAGAGGTCCTATGGACGGTCAAGAAGTCCTTTGGACGCTCAAGAAGTCCTAAGGACGGTCAAGAAGTCCTAACGACGGGTATGAAGTCCTTAGGACGGTCAAGAAGTCCTTAGGACGGTCAAGAGGTCCTATTGACGGTCAAGAAGTCCTTAGGACGGTCAAGAAGTCATTAGGACGGTCAAGAAGTCCTTAGGACGGTCAAGAAGTCCTCAGGGAGGTCAAGAAGTCCTTAGGACGGTCAAGAAGTTCTTAGGACGGTCAAGAAGTCCTATGGACGTTCAAGAAGTCCATAGGACGGCAAAGAAGTCTTTAGGACGGTCAAGAAGTCCTTAGGACGGCAAAGAAGTCTTTAGGACGGCAAAGAAGTCCTTAGGACGGTCAAGAAGTCCTAAGGACTGTCAAGAAGTCTTTAGGACGGTCAAGAAGTCCTTAGGACGGTCAAGAAGTCTTATGGACGGTCAAGAAGTCCTTAGGACGGTCAAGAATTCCTATGGAAGGTCAGGAAGTCCTTAGGACGGTCAAGAAGTACTTAGGACGGTCAAGAAGTCTTTAGGACGGTCAAAAAGTCCTCAGAACGGCCAAGAAGTCTTTAGGACGGTCAGAAGTCCTAAGGACGGTCAAGAAATCCTAAGGCCGGTCAAGAAGTCCTATGGACAGTCAAGAGGTCCTATGGACGGTCAAGAAGTCCTTAGGACGCTCAAGAAGTCTAAGGACGGTCAAGAAGTCCTTAGGACGGGTATGAAATCCTTAGGAAAGGTCAATAAGTCTTTAGGACGGTCAAGAAAGTCCTTAGGACGGTCAACAAGTCCTTATGACGGTCAAGAGGTCCTATGGACGGTCAAGAAATCCTAACGACGGTCAAGAAGTGCTATGGACGGTCAAGAGGTCCTATGGACGGTCAAGAAGTCCTTTGGACGCTCAAGAAGTCCTAAGGACGGTCAAGAAGTCCTAACGACGGGTATGAAGTCCTTAGGACGGTCAAGAAGTCCTTAGGACGGTCAAGAGGTCCTATTGACGGTCAAGAAGTCCTTAGGACGGTCAAGAAGTCATTAGGACGGTCAAGAAGTCCTTAGGACGGTCAAGAAGTCCTTAGCACGGTCAAGAAGTCCTTAGGACGGTCAAGAAGTCCTATGGACGGTCAAGAATTCCTAAGGGCGGTCAAGAAGTACTTAGGACGTTCAAGAAATCCTTAGGACGGTCAAGAAGTCCTTAGGACGGGTATGAAATCCTTAGGAAAGGTCAAGAAGTCCTTAGGACGGTCAAGAAAGTCCTTAGGACGGTCAAGAAGTCCTTAGGACGGGTAAGAAGACCTTAGGACGGTCAAGAAGTCCTTAGGACGGTCAAGAAGTCTTATGGACGGTCAAGAAGTCCTTAGGACGGTCAAGAATTCCTATGGACGGTCAAGAAGTCCTTAGGACGGTCAAGAAGTACTTAGGGACTGTCAAGAAGTCTTTAGGACGGTCAAAAAGTCCTCAGGACGGCCAAGAAGTCTTTAGGACGGTCAAGAATCCTAAGGACGGTCAAGAAATCCTAAGGCCGGTCAAGAAGTCCTATGGACAGTCAAGAGGTCCTATGGACGGTCAAGAAGTCCTTAGGACGCTCAAGAAGTCCTAAGGACGGTCAAGAAGTCCTTAGGACGGGTATGAAATCCTTAGGAAAGGTCAAGAGTCTTTAGGACGGTCAAGAAGTCCTTATACGGTCAAGAGGTCCTATGGACGGTAAAGAAGTCCTATGGACGGTCAAGAATCCTAAGGACGGTCAAGAAGTCCTTAGGACGGTCAAGAGGTCCTATTGACGGTCAAGAAGTCCTTAGGACGGTCAAGAAGTCCTTAGGACGGTCAAGAGGTCCTATTGACGGTCAAGAAGTCCTTAGGACGGTCAAGAAGTCCTTAGGAGGACGGTCAAGAAGTCCTTAGGACGGTCAAGAAGTCCTTAGGACGGCAAAGAAGTCTTTAGGACGGTCAAGAAGTCCTTAGGACGGTCAACAAGTCCTCATGACGGTCAAGAGGTCCTATGGACGGTAAAGAAGTCCTATGGACGGTCAAGAAGTCCTTAGGACGGTCAAGAAGTCCTTAGGACGGTCAAGAAGTCCTATAGACGGTCAAGAAGTCCTTAGGACGGTCAAGAAGTCATTAGGACGGTCAAGAAGTCCTTAGGACGGTCAAGAAGTCATTAGGACGGTCAAGAAGTCCTTAGGACGGTCAAGAAGTCCTAGGGCGGTCAAGAAGTCCTTTGGACGGTCAAGAAGGTCCTTAGGACGGTCAAGAATTCTATGGACGGTCAAGAAGTCTTAGGACGGTCAAGAAGTCCTATGGACGGTCAAGAATCCTTAGGGCGGTCAAGAAGTACTTAGGGACGGTAAGAAGTCTTTAGGACGGTCAAAAAGTCCTCAGGACGGTCAAGAAGTCTTTAGGACGGTCAAGAAGTCCTAAGGACGGTCAAGAAATCTAAAACGGTCAAGAAGTCCTATGGACAGTCAAGAGGTCCTATGGACGGTCAAGAAGTCTTAGGACGGTCAAGAAGTCCTAGGACGGTCAAGAAGTCCTAGGACGGTATGAAGTCTTAGGACGGTCAAGAAGTCCTAGGCGGTCAAGAAGTCCTTAGGACGGTCAAGAAGTATTAGGACGGTCAAGAAGCCCTAGGACGGTCAAGAAGTCCTTAGGACGGTCAGAAGTCCTTAGGACGGTCAAGAAGTCCTAGGGCGGTCAAGAAGTCCTTAGGACGGTCAAGAAGTCCTTAGACGGTCCAGAATTCCTATGGATGGTCAAGAAGTCCTTAGGACGGTCAAGAAGTCCATAGGATTGCAAAGAAGTCTTTAGGAGGTCAAGAAGTCCTAAGTACGGTCTACGAAGTCCTTAGGACGGCAAAGAAGTCTTTAGGACGGCAAAGAAGTCCTAAGTACGGTCAAGAAGTCATTAGGACGTCAAGAAGTCCTTAGGACGGTCAGAAGTCCTATGGACGGTAAAGAAGTCCTATGGACGGTCAAGAAGTCCTTAGGACGTCAAGACGTCCTTAGGACGGTCAAGAAGTCCTATAGACGGTCAATGAAGTCCTTAGGACGGTCAAGAAGTCCTTAGGACGGTCAAGAAGTCCTTAGGACGGTCAAGAAGTCCTTAGGACGGTCAAGAAGCTCTTAGGAGGTCAAGAAGTCCTTAGGGCGGTCAAGAAGTCCTTTGGACGGTCAAGAAGTCCTTAGGACGGTCAATGGAATCCTATGGACGGTCAAGAAGTCCTTAGGACGGTCAAGAAGTCCTATGGACGGTCAAGAATTCCTTAGGGCGGTCAGAAGTACTTAGGACGGTTAAGAAGTCTTTAGGACGGTCAAAAAGTCCTCAGGACGGCCAAGAAGTCTTTAGGACGGTCAAGAAGTCCTAAGGACGGTCAAGAAATCCTAAAACCGGTCAAGAAGTCCTATGGACAGTCAAGAGGTCCTATGGACGGTCAAGAAGTCCTTAGGACGCTCAAGAAGTCCTAAGGACGGTCAAGAAGTCCTTAGGACGGGTATGAAGTCTTTAGGACGGTCAAGAAGTCCTATTGACGGTCAAGAAGTCCTTAGGACGGTCAAGAAGTCATTAGGACGGTCAAGAAGCCCAAAGGACGGTCAAGAAGTCCTTAGCACGGTCAAGAAGTCCTTAGGACGGTCAAGAAGTCCTAAGGGCGGTCAAGAAGTCCTTAGGACGGTCAAGAAGTCCTTAGGACGGTCAAGAATTCCTATGGATGGTCAAGAAGTCCTTAGGACGGTCAAGAAGTCCTTAGGACGGCAAAGAAGTCTTTAGGACGGCAAAGAAGTCCTTAGAGCGGTCTAGAAGTCCTTAGGACGGTCAAGAAGTCCTTAGGACGGTCAAGAAGACCTATGGACGGTCAAGAAGTCATTAGGACGGTCAAGAAGCCCTTAGGACGGTCAACAAGTCCTCATGACGGTCAAGAGGTCCTATGGACGGTAAAGAAGTCCTATGGACGGTCAAGAAGTCCTTAGGACGGTCAAGAAGTCCTTAGGACGGTCAAGAAGTCCTATAGACGGTCAAGAAGTCCTTAGGACGGTCAAGAAGTCATTAGGACTGTCAAGAAGTCCTTAGGACGGTCAAGAAGTCATTAGGACTGTCAAGAAGTCCTTAGGACGGTCAAGAAGTCCTTAGCACGGTCAAGAAGTCCTTAGGACGGTCAAGAAGTCCTAAGGGCGGTCAAGAAGTCCTTAGGACGGTCAAGAAGTCCTTAGGACGGTCAAGAATTCCTATGGACGGTCAAGAAGTCCTTAGGACGGTCAAGAAGTCCTTAGGGCGGCCAAGAAGTACTTAGGACGGTCAAGAATTCCTTAGGGCGGTCAAGAAGTACTTAGGACGGTCAAGAAGTCTTTAGGACGGTCAAAAAGTCCTCAGGACGGCCATGAAGTCTTTAGGACGGTCAAGAAGTCCTTAGGACGGTCAAGAAGTCCTATGGACAGTCAAGAGGTCCTATGGACGGTCAAGAAGTCCTTAGGAAGCTCAAGAAGTCCTAAGGACGGTCAATAAGTCCTTAGGACGGGTATGAAGTCCTTAGGAAAGGTCAAGAAGTCTTTAGGGACGCTCAAGAAGTACTTAGGACGGTCAGAAGTCCTTAGGACGGTCAAGAAGTCCTAAGGGCGGTCAAGAAGTCCTTAGGACGGTCAAGAAGTCCTTAGGACGGTCAAGAATTCCTATGGATGGTCAAGAAGTCCTTAGGACGGTCAAGAAGTCCATAGGATGGCAAAGAAGTCTTTAGGACGGTCAAGAAGTCCTAAGTACGGTCAAGAAGTCCTTAGGACGGCAAAGAAGTCTTTAGGACGGCAAAGAAGTCCTTAGAGCGGTCTAGAAGTCCTTAGGACGGTCAAGAAGTCCTTAGGACGGTCAAGAAGTCCTATGGACGGTCAAGAAGTCATTAGGACGGTCAAGAAGCCCTTAGGACGGTCAACAAGTCCTCATGACGGTCAAGAGGTCCTATGGACGGTAAAGAAGTCCTATGGACGGTCAAGAAGTCCTTAGGACGGTCAAGAAGTCCTTAGGACGGTCAAGAAGTCCTATAGACGGTCAAGAAGTCCTTAGGACGGTCAAGAAGTCATTAGGACTGTCAAGAAGTCCTTAGGACGGTCAAGAAGTCCTTAGGACGGCAAAGAAGTCTTTAGGACGGCAAAGAAGTCCTTAGAGCGGTCTAGAAGTCCTTAGGACGGTCAAGAGTCCTTAGGACGGTCAAGAAGACCTATGGACGGTCAAGAAGTCATTAGGACGGTCAAGAAGCCCTTAGGACGGTCAACAAGTCCTCATGACGGTCAAGAGGTCCTATGGACGGTAAAGAAGTCCTATGGACGGTCAAGAAGTCCTTAGGACGGTCAAGAAGTCCTTAGGACGGTCAAGAAGTCCTATAGACGGTCAAGAAGTCCTTAGGACGGTCAAGAAGTCATTAGGACTGTCAAGAAGTCCTTAGGACGGTCAAGAAGTCATTAGGACTGTCAAGAAGTCCTTAGGACGGTCAAGAAGTCCTTAGCACGGTCAAGAAGTCCTTAGGACGGTCAAGAAGTCCTAAGGGCGGTCAAGAAGTCCTTAGGACGGTCAAGAAGTCCTTAGGACGGTCAAGAATTCCTATGGACGGTCAAGAAGTCCTTAGGACGGTCAAGAAGTCCTTAGGGCGGCCAAGAAGTACTTAGGACGGTCAAGAATTCCTTAGGGCGGTCAAGAAGTACTTAGGACGGTCAAGAAGTCTTTAGGACGGTCAAAAAGTCCTCAGGACGGCCATGAAGTCTTTAGGACGGTCAAGAAGTCCTTAGGACGGTCAAGAAGTCCTATGGACAGTCAAGAGGTCCTATGGACGGTCAAGAAGTCCTTAGGAAGCTCAAGAAGTCCTAAGGACGGTCAATAAGTCCTTAGGACGGGTATGAAGTCCTTAGGAAAGGTCAAGAAGTCTTTAGGACGCTCAAGAAGTACTTAGGACGGTCAAGAAGTCCTTAGGACGGTCAAGAAGTCCTAAGGGCGGTCAAGAAGTCCTTAGGACGGTCAAGAAGTCCTTAGGACGGTCAAGAATTCCTATGGATGGTCAAGAAGTCCTTAGGACGGTCAAGAAGTCCATAGGATGGCAAAGAAGTCTTTAGGACGGTCAAGAAGTCCTAAGTACGGTCAAGAAGTCCTTAGGACGGCAAAGAAGTCTTTAGGACGGCAAAGAAGTCCTTAGAGCGGTCTAGAAGTCCTTAGGACGGTCAAGAAGTCCTTAGGACGGTCAAGAAGTCCTATGGACGGTCAAGAAGTCATTAGGACGGTCAAGAAGCCCTTAGGACGGTCAACAAGTCCTCATGACGGTCAAGAGGTCCTATGGACGGTAAAGAAGTCCTATGGACGGTCAAGAAGTCCTTAGGACGGTCAAGAAGTCCTTAGGACGGTCAAGAAGTCCTATAGACGGTCAAGAAGTCCTTAGGACGGTCAAGAAGTCATTAGGACTGTCAAGAAGTCCTTAGGACGGTCAAGAAGTCATTAGGACTGTCAAGAAGTCCTTAGGACGGTCAAGAAGTCCTTAGGACGGTCAAGAAGTCCTAAGGGCGGTCAAGAAGTCCTTAGGACGGTCAAGAAGTCCTTAGGACGGTCAAGAATTCCTATGGACGGTCAAGAAGTCCTTAGGACGGTCAAGAGTCCTTAGGGCGGCCAAGAAGTACTTAGGACGGTCAAGAATTCCTTAGGGCGGTCAAGAAGTACTTAGGACGGTCAAGAAGTCTTTAGGACGGTCAAAAAGTCCTCAGGACGGCCATGAAGTCCTAAGGACGGTCAAGAAATCCTTAGGACGGTCAAGAAGTCCTATGGACAGTCAAGAGGTCCTATGGACGGTCAAGAAGTCCTTAGGAAGCTCAAGAAGTCCTAAGGACGGTCAATAAGTCCTTAGGACGGGTATGAAGTCCTTAGGAAAGGTCAAGAAGTCTTTAGGACGCTCAAGAAGTACTTAGGACGGTCAAGAAGTCTTTAGGACGGTCAAGAAATCCTAAGGACGGTCAAGAAGTCCTATGGACGGTCAAGAGGTCCTAAGGACGGTCAAGAAGTCCTTTGGACGCTCAAGAAGTCCTAAGGACGGTCAAGAAGTCCTTAGGACGGGTATGAAGTGCTTAGGAAAGGTCAAGAAGTCTTTAGGACGGTCAAGAAGTCCTTAGGACGGGTATGAAGTCCTTAGGAAAGGTCAAGAAGTCTTTAGGACGGTCAAGAAGTCCTTAGGACGGTCAAGAAGTCCTTAGGACGGTCAAGAGGTCCTATGGACGGTCAAGAAGTCCTTAGGACGGTCAAGAAGTCCTTAGGACGGGTATGAAGTCCTTAGGACGGTCAAGAAGTCCTCAGGGAGGTCAAGAAGTCCTAAGGACGGTCAAGAAGTCCTTAGGACGGGTATGAAGTTCTTAGGAAAGGTCAAGAAGTCTTTAGGACGGTCAAGAAGTCCTTAGGACGGGTATGAAGTCCTTAGGAAAGGTCAAGAAGTCCTTAGGACGGTCAACAAGTCCTTATGACGGTCAAGAGGTCCTATGGACGGTAAAGAAGTCCTATGGACGGTAAAGAAGTCCTATGGACGGTCAAGAAGTCCTTAGGACGGTCAAGAAGTCTTTAGGACGGTCAAGAAGTCCTATTGACGGTCAAGAAGTCCTTAGGACGGTCAAGAAGTCATTAGGACGGTCAAGAAGCCCTAAGGACGGTCAAGAAGTCCTTAGAGCGGTCAAGAAGTCCTTAGGACGGTCAAGAAGTCCTTAGGACGGTCAAGAAGTCCTCAGGGAGGTCAAGAAGTCCTTAGGACGGTCAAGAAGTTCTTAGGACGGTCAAGAAGTCCTATGGACGTTCAAGAAGTCCATAGGACGGCAAAGAAGTCTTTAGGACGGTCAAGAAGTCCTTAGGACGGCAAAGAAGTCTTTAGGACGGCAAAGAAGTCCTTAGGACGGTCAAGAAGTCCTAAGGACTGTCAAGAAGTCTTTAGGACGGTCAAGAAGTCCTTAGGACGGTCAAGAAGTCTTATGGACGGTCAAGAAGTCCTTAGGACGGTCAAGAATTCCTATGGACGGTCAAGAAGTCCTTAGGACGGTCAAGAAGTACTTAGGACGGTCAAGAAGTCTTTAGGACGGTCAAAAAGTCCTCAGGACGGCCAAGAAGTCTTTAGGACGGTCAAGAAGTCCTAAGGACGGTCAAGAAATCCTAAGGCCGGTCAAGAAGTCCTATGGACAGTCAAGAGGTCCTATGGACGGTCAAGAAGTCCTTAGGACGCTCAAGAAGTCCTAAGGACGGTCAAGAAGTCCTTAGGACGGGTATGAAATCCTTAGGAAAGGTCAAGAAGTCTTTAGGACGGTCAAGAAGTCCTTAGGACGGTCAACAAGTCCTTATGACGGTCAAGAGGTCCTATGGACGGTCAAGAAATCCTAACGACGGTCAAGAAGTGCTATGGACGGTCAAGAGGTCCTATGGACGGTCAAGAAGTCCTTTGGACGCTCAAGAAGTCCTAAGGACGGTCAAGAAGTCCTAACGACGGGTATGAAGTCCTTAGGACGGTCAAGAAGTCCTTAGGACGGTCAAGAGGTCCTATTGACGGTCAAGAAGTCCTTAGGACGGTCAAGAAGTCATTAGGACGGTCAAGAAGTCCTTAGGACGGTCAAGAAGTCCTTAGCACGGTCAAGAAGTCCTTAGGACGGGTATGAAATCCTTAGGAAAGGTCAAGAAGTCCTTAGGACGGTCAAGAAGTCCTTAGGACGGTCAAGAAGTCCTTAGGACGGGTAAGAAGACCTTAGGACGGTCAAGAAGTCCTTAGGACGGTCAAGAAGTCCTTAGGACGGTCAAGAAGTCCTATGGACGGTCAAGAATTCCTAAGGGCGGTCAAGAAGTACTTAGGACGTTCAAGAAGTCCTTAGGACGGTCAAGAAGTCCTTAGGACGGGTATGAAATCCTTAGGAAAGGTCAAGAAGTCCTTAGGACGGTCAAGAAGTCCTTAGGACGGTCAAGAAGTCCTTAGGACGGGTAAGAAGACCTTAGGACGGTCAAGAAGTCCTTAGGACGGTCAAGAAGTCTTATGGACGGTCAAGAAGTCCTTAGGACGGTCAAGAATTGCTATGGACGGTCAAGAAGTCCTTAGGACGGTCAAGAAGTACTTAGGACGGTCAAGAAGTCTTTAGGACGGTCAAAAAGTCCTCAGGACGGCCAAGAAGTCTTTAGGACGGTCAAGAAGTCCTAAGGACGGTCAAGAAATCCTAAGGCCGGTCAAGAAGTCCTATGGACAGTCAAGAGGTCCTATGGACGGTCAAGAAGTCCTTAGGACGCTCAAGAAGTCCTAAGGACGGTCAAGAAGTCCTTAGGACGGGTATGAAATCCTTAGGAAAGGTCAAGAAGTCTTTAGGACGGTCAAGAAGTCCTTATGACGGTCAAGAGGTCCTATGGACGGTAAAGAAGTCCTATGGACGGTCAAGAAGTCCTAAGGACGGTCAAGAGGTCCTATTGACGGTCAAGAAGTCCTTAGGACGGTCAAGAAGTCCTTAGGACGGTCAAGAGGTCCTATTGACGGTCAAGAAGTCCTTAGGACGGTCAAGAAGTCCTTAGGAGGACGGTCAAGAAGTCCTTAGGACGGTCAAGAAGTCCTTAGGACGGCAAAGAAGTCTTTAGGACGGTCAAGAAGTCCTTAGGACGGTCAACAAGTCCTAATGACGGTCAAGAGGTCCTATGGACGGTAAAGAAGTCCTATGGACGGTCAAGAAGTCCTTAGGACGGTCAAGAAGTCCTTAGGACGGTCAAGAAGTCCTTAGGACGGTCAAGAAGTCCTTAGGACGGTCAAGAAGTCCTATAGACGGTCAAGAAGTCCTTAGGACGGTCAAGAAGTCATTAGGACGGTCAAGAAGTCCTTAGGACGGTCAAGAAGTCATTAGGACGGTCAAGAAGTCCTTAGGACGGTCAAGAAGTCCTAAGGGCGGTCAAGAAGTCCTTTGGACGGTCAAGAAGTCCTTAGGACGGTCAAGAATTCCTATGGACGGTCAAGAAGTCCTTAGGACGGTCAAGAAGTCCTATGGACGGTCAAGAATTCCTAAGGACGGTCAAGAAGTCCTTAGGACGGGTATGAAATCCTTAGGAAAGGTCAAGAAGTCTTTAGGACGGTCAAGAAGTCCTTAGGACGGTCAACAAGTCCTTATGACGGTCAGAGGTCCTATGGACGGTCAAGAAATCCTAACGACGGTCAAGAAGTGCTATGGACGGTCAAGAGGTCCTATGGACGGTCAAGAAGTCCTTTGGACGCTCAAGAAGTCCTAAGGACGGTCAAGAAGTCCTAACGACGGGTATGAAGTCCTTAGGACGGTCAAGAAGTCCTTAGGACGGTCAAGAGGTCCTATTGACGGTCAAGAAGTCCTTAGGACGGTCAAGAAGTCATTAGGACGGTCAAGAAGTCCTTAGGACGGTCAAGAAGTCCTTAGCACGGTCAAGAAGTCCTTAGGACGGTCAAGAAGTCCTATGGACGGTCAAGAATTCCTAAGGGCGGTCAAGAAGTACTTAGGACGTTCAAGAAGTCCTTAGGACGGTCAAGAAGTCCTTAGGACGGGTATGAAATCCTTAGGAAAGGTCAAGAAGTCCTTAGGACGGTCAAGAAGTCCTTAGGACGGTCAAGAAGTCCTTAGGACGGGTAAGAAGACCTTAGGACGGTCAAGAAGTCCTTAGGACGGTCAAGAAGTCTTATGGACGGTCAAGAAGTCCTTAGGACGGTCAAGAATTCCTATGGACGGTCAAGAAGTCCTTAGGACGGTCAAGAAGTACTTAGGACGGTCAAGAAGTCTTTAGGACGGTCAAAAAGTCCTCAGGACGGCCAAGAAGTCTTTAGGACGGTCAAGAAGTCCTAAGGACGGTCAAGAAATCCTAAGGCCGGTCAAGAAGTCCTATGGACAGTCAAGAGGTCCTATGGACGGTCAAGAAGTCCTTAGGACGCTCAAGAAGTCCTAAGGACGGTCAAGAAGTCCTTAGGACGGGTATGAAATCCTTAGGAAAGGTCAAGAAGTCTTTAGGACGGTCAAGAAGTCCTTATGACGGTCAAGAGGTCCTATGGACGGTAAAGAAGTCCTATGGACGGTCAAGAAGTCCTAAGGACGGTCAAGAAGTCCTTAGGACGGTCAAGAGGTCCTATTGACGGTCAAGAAGTCCTTAGGACGGTCAAGAAGTCCTTAGGACGGTCAAGAGGTCCTATTGACGGTCAAGAAGTCCTTAGGACGGTCAAGAAGTCCTTAGGAGGACGGTCAAGAAGTCCTTAGGACGGTCAAGAAGTCCTTAGGACGGCAAAGAAGTCTTTAGGACGGTCAAGAAGTCCTTAGGACGGTCAACAAGTCCTCATGACGGTCAAGAGGTCCTATGGACGGTAAAGAAGTCCTATGGACGGTCAAGAAGTCCTTAGGACGGTCAAGAAGTCCTTAGGACGGTCAAGAAGTCCTATAGCCGGTCAAGAAGTCCTTAGGACGGTCAAGAAGTCATTAGGACGGTCAAGAAGTCCTTAGGACGGTCAAGAAGTCATTAGGACGGTCAAGAAGTCCTTAGGACGGTCAAGAAGTCCTAAGGGCGGTCAAGAAGTCCTTTGGACGGTCAAGAAGTCCTTAGGACGGTCAAGAATTCCTATGGACGGTCAAGAAGTCCTTAGGACGGTCAAGAAGTCCTATGGACGGTCAAGAATTCCTTAGGGCGGTCAAGAAGTACTTAGGACGGTTAAGAAGTCTTTAGGACGGTCAAAAAGTCCTCAGGACGGCCAAGAAGTCTTTAGGACGGTCAAGAAGTCCTAAGGACGGTCAAGAAATCCTAAAACCGGTCAAGAAGTCCTATGGACAGTCAAGAGGTCCTATGGACGGTCAAGAAGTCCTTAGGACGCTCAAGAAGTCCTAAGGACGGTCAAGAAGTCCTTAGGACGGGTATCAAGTCCTTAGGAAAGGTCAAGAAGTCTTTAGGACGCTCAAGAAGTACTTAGGACGGTCAAGAAGTCTTTAGGACGGTCAAGAAATCCTAAGGACGGTATAGAAGTCCTATGGACGGTCAAGAGGTCCTATGGACGGTCAAGAAGTCCTTTGGACGCTCAAGAAGTCCTAAGGACGGTCAAGAAGTCCTTAGGACGGGTATGAAGTCCTTAGGAAAGGTCAAGAAGTCTTTAGGACGGTCAAGAAGTCCTTAGGACGGTCAACAAGTCCTTATGACGGTCAAGAGGTCCTATGGACGGTAAAGAAGTCCTATGGACGGTCAAGAAGTCCTTAGGACGGTCAAGAAGTCCTTAGGACGGTCAAGAGGTCCTATTGGCGGTCAAGAAGTCCTTAGGACGGTCAAGAAGTCCTTAGGAAGGTCAAGAAGTCCTTAGGACGGGTATGAAGTCATTAGGACGGTCAAGAAGTCCTTAGGACGGTCAAGAAGTCATTAGGACGGTCAAGAAGACCTTAAGACGGTCAAGAAGTCCTAAGGGCGGTCAAGAAGTCCTTTGGACGGTCAAGAAGTCCTTAGGACGGTCAAGAATTCCTATGGACGGTCAAGAAGTCCTTAGGACGGTCAAGAAGTCCTATGGACGGTCAAGAATTCCTTAGGGCGGTCAAGAAGTACTTAGGACGGTTAAGAAGTCTTTAGGACGGTCAAAAAGTCCTCAGGACGGCCAAGAAGTCTTTAGGACGGTCAAGAAGTCCTAAGGACGGTCAAGAAATCCTAAAACCGGTCAAGAAGTCCTATGGACAGTCAAGAGGTCCTATGGACGGTCAAGAAGTCCTTAGGACGCTCAAGAAGTCCTAAGGACGGTCAAGAAGTCCTTAGGACGGGTATGAAGTCCTTAGGAAAGGTCAAGAAGTCTTTAGGACGGTCAAGAAGTCCTTAGGACGGTCAACAAGTCCTCATGACGGTCAAGAGGTCCTATGGACGGTAAAGAAGTCCTATGGACGGTCAAGAAGTCCTTAGGACGGTCAAGAAGTCCTTAGGACGGTCAAGAAGTCCTATAGCCGGTCAAGAAGTCCTTAGGACGGTCAAGAAGTCATTAGGACGGTCAAGAAGTCCTTAGGACGGTCAAGAAGTCATTAGGACGGTCAAGAAGTCCTTAGGACGGTCAAGAAGTCCTAAGGGCGGTCAAGAAGTCCTTTGGACGGTCAAGAAGTCCTTAGGACGGTCAAGAATTCCTATGGACGGTCAAGAAGTCCTTAGGACGGTCAAGAAGTCCTATGGACGGTCAAGAATTCCTTAGGGCGGTCAAGAAGTACTTAGGACGGTTAAGAAGTCTTTAGGACGGTCAAAAAGTCCTCAGGACGGCCAAGAAGTCTTTAGGACGGTCAAGAAGTCCTAAGGACGGTCAAGAAATCCTAAAACCGGTCAAGAAGTCCTATGGACAGTCAAGAGGTCCTATGGACGGTCAAGAAGTCCTTAGGACGCTCAAGAAGTCCTAAGGACGGTCAAGAAGTCCTTAGGACGGGTATCAAGTCCTTAGGAAAGGTCAAGAAGTCTTTAGGACGCTCAAGAAGTACTTAGGACGGTCAAGAAGTCTTTAGGACGGTCAAGAAATCCTAAGGACGGTCAAGAAGTCCTATGGACGGTCAAGAGGTCCTATGGACGGTCAAGAAGTCCTTTGGACGCTCAAGAAGTCCTAAGGACGGTCAAGAAGTCCTTAGGACGGGTATGAAGTCCTTAGGAAAGGTCAAGAAGTCTTTAGGACGGTCAAGAAGTCCTTAGGACGGTCAACAAGTCCTTATGACGGTCAAGAGGTCCTATGGACGGTAAAGAAGTCCTATGGACGGTCAAGAAGTCCTTAGGACGGTCAAGAAGTCCTTAGGACGGTCAAGAGGTCCTATTGGCGGTCAAGAAGTCCTTAGGACGGTCAAGAAGTCCTTAGGAAGGTCAAGAAGTCCTTAGGACGGGTATGAAGTCATTAGGACGGTCAAGAAGTCCTTAGGACGGTCAAGAAGTCATTAGGACGGTCAAGAAGACCTTAAGACGGTCAAGAAGTCCTAAGGGCGGTCAAGAAGTCCTTTGGACGGTCAAGAAGTCCTTAGGACGGTCAAGAATTCCTATGGACGGTCAAGAAGTCCTTAGGACGGTCAAGAAGTCCTATGGACGGTCAAGAATTCCTTAGGGCGGTCAAGAAGTACTTAGGACGGTTAAGAAGTCTTTAGGACGGTCAAAAAGTCCTCAGGACGGCCAAGAAGTCTTTAGGACGGTCAAGAAGTCCTAAGGACGGTCAAGAAATCCTAAAACCGGTCAAGAAGTCCTATGGACAGTCAAGAGGTCCTATGGACGGTCAAGAAGTCCTTAGGACGCTCAAGAAGTCCTAAGGACGGTCAAGAAGTCCTTAGGACGGGTATGAAGTCCTTAGGAAAGGTCAAGAAGTCTTTAGGACACTCAAGAAGTACTTAGGACGGTCAAGAAGTCTTTAGGACGGTCAAGAAATCCTAAGGACGGTCAAGAAGTCCTATGGACGGTCAAGAGGTCCTATGGACGGTCAAGAAGTCCTTTGGACGCTCAAGAAGTCCTAAGGACGGTCAAGAAGTCCTTAGGACGGGTATGAAGTCCTTAGGAAAGGTCAAGAAGTCTTTAGGACGGTCAAGAAGTCCTTAGGACGGTCAACAAGTCCTTATGACGGTCAAGAGGTCCTATGGACGGTAAAGAAGTCCTATGGACGGTCAAGAAATCCTTAGGACGGTCAAGAAGTCCTTAGGACGGTCAAGAGGTCCTATTGGCGGTCAAGAAGTCCTTAGGACGGTCAAGAAGTCCTTAGGAAGGTCAAGAAGTCCTTAGGACGGGTATGAAGTCCTTAGGACGGTCAAGAAGTCCTTAGGGCGGTCAAGAAGTCCTTAGGAAGGTCAAAAGGTCCTTAGGACGGTCAAGGAGTCCTATGGACGGTCAAGAAGTCCTTAGGACGGTCAAGAAGTCCTTAGGACGGTCAAGAGGTCCTATGGACGGTCAACAAGTCCTCATGACGGTCAAGAGGTCCTATGGACGGTAAAGAAGTCCTATGGACGGTCAAGAAGTCCTTAGGACGGTCAAGAAGTCTTAAGGACGGTCAAGAAGTCATTAGGACGGTCAAGAAGCCCTAAGGACGGTCAAGAAGTCCTTAGCACGGTCAAGAAGTCCTTAGGACGGTCAAGAAGTCCTAAGGGCGGTCAAGAAGTCCTTAGGACGGTCAAGAAGTCCTTAGGACGGTCAAGAATTCCTATGGATGGTCAAGAAGTCCTTAGGACGGTCAAGAAGTCCATAGGATGGCAAAGAAGTCTTTAGGACGGTCAAGAAGTCCTTAGAGCGGTCTAGAAGTCCTTAGGACGGTCAAGAAGTCCTTAGGACGGTCAAGAAGTCCTATGGACGGTCAAGAAGTCATTAGGACGGTCAAGAAGCCCTTAGGACGGTCAACAAGTCCTCATGACGGTCAAGAGGTCCTATGGACGGTAAAGAAGTCCTATGGACGGTAAAGAAGTCCTTAGGACGGTCAAGAAGTCCTTAGGACGGTCAAGAAGTCCTATAGACGGTCAAGAAGTCCTTAGGACGGTCAAGAAGTCATTAGGACTGTCAAGAAGTCCTTAGGACGGTCAAGAAGTCCTTAGCACGGTCAAGAAGTCCTAAGGGCGGTCAAGAAGTCCTTAGGACGGTCAAGAAGTCCTTAGGACGGTCAAGAATTCCTATGGACGGTCAAGAAGTCCTTAGGACGGTCAAGAAGTCCTTAGGGCGGCCAAGAAGTACTTAGGACGGTCAAGAATTCCTTAGGGCGGTCAAGAAGTACTTAGGACGGTCAAGAAGTCTTTAGGACGGTCAAAAAGTCCTCAGGACGGCCATGAAGTCTTTAGGACGGTCAAGAAGTCCTTAGGACGGTCAAGAAGTCCTATGGACAGTCAAGAGGTCCTATGGACGGTCAAGAAGTCCTTAGGAAGCTCAAGAAGTCCTAAGGACGGTCAATAAGTCCTTAGGACGGGTATGAAGTCCTTAGGAAAGGTCAAGAAGTCTTTAGGACGCTCAAGAAGTACTTAGGACGGTCAAGAAGTCTTTAGGACGGTCAAGAAATCCTAAGGACGGTCAAGAAGTCCTATGGACGGTCAAGAGGTCCTAAGGACGGTCAAGAAGTCCTTTGGACGCTCAAGAAGTCCTAAGGACGGTCAAGAAGTCCTTAGGACGGGTATGAAGTGCTTAGGAAAGGTCAAGAAGTCTTTAGGACGGTCAAGAAGTCCTTAGGACGGGTATGAAGTCCTTAGGAAAGGTCAAGAAGTCTTTAGGACGGTCAAGAAGTCCTTAGGACGGTCAAGAAGTCCCTAGGACGGTCAAGAGGTCCTATGGACGGTCAAGAAGTCCTTAGGACGGTCAAGAAGTCCTTAGGACGGGTATGAAGTCCTTAGGACGGTCAAGAAGTCCTTTGGACGCTCAAGAAGTCCTAAGGACGGTCAAGAAGTCCTTAGGAAAGGTCAAGAAGTCCTTAGGACGGTCAACAAGTCCTTATGACGGTCAAGAGGTCCTATGGACGGTAAAGAAGTCCTTAGGACGGTCAATAGGTCCTATTGGCGGTCAAGAAGTCCTAAGGACGGTCAAGAAGTCCTTAGGACGGTCAAGAAGTCCTTAGGACGGGTATGAAGTCCTTAGGACGGTCAAGAAGTCCTTAGGGCGGTCAAGAAGTCCTTAGGACGGTCAAAAGGTCCTTAGGACGGTCAAGAAGTCCTTAGGACGGTCAAGAAGCCCTAAGGACGGTCAAGAAGTCCTTAGCACGGTCAAGAAGTCCTTAGGACGGTCAAGAAGTCCTAAGTACGGTCAAGAAGTCCTTAGGACGGCAAAGAAGTCTTTAGGACGGCAAAGAAGTCCTTAGAGCGGTCTAGAAGTCCTTAGGACGGTCAAGAAGTCCTTTGGACGCTCAAGAAGTCCTAAGGACGGTCAAGAAGTCCTTAGGACGGGTATGAAGTTCTTAGGAAAGGTCAAGAAGTCTTTAGGACGGTCAAGAAGTCCTTAGGACGGGTATGAAGTCCTTAGGAAAGGTCAAGAAGTCCTTAGGACGGTCAACAAGTCCTTATGACGGTCAAGAGGTCCTATGGACGGTAAAGAAGTCCTATGGACGGTAAAGAAGTCCTATGGACGGTCAAGAAGTCCTTAGGACGGTCAAGAAGTCTTTAGGACGGTCAAGAAGTCCTATTGACGGTCAAGAAGTCCTTAGGACGGTCAAGAAGTCATTAGGACGGTCAAGAAGCCCTAAGGACGGTCAAGAAGTCCTTAGCACGGTCAAGAAGTCCTTAGGACGGTCAAGAAGTCCTAAGTACGGTCAAGAAGTCCTTAGGACGGCAAAGAAGTCTTTAGGACGGCAAAGAAGTCCTTAGAGCGGTCTAGAAGTCCTTAGGACGGTCAAGAAGTCCTTAGGACGGTCAAGAAGTCCTTAGGGCGGTCAAGAAGTCCTTAGGACGGTCAAGAAGTTCTTAGGACGGTCAAGAAGTCCTATGGACGTTCAAGAAGTCCATAGGACGGCAAAGAAGTCTTTAGGACGGTCAAGAAGTCCTAAGGACGGTCAAGAAGTCCTTAGGACGGCAAAGAAGTCCTTAGGACGGTCAAAAGGTCCTTAGGACGGTCAAGGAGTCCTATGGACGGTCAAGAAGTCCTTAGGACGGTCAAGAAGCCCTAAGGACGGTCAAGAAGTCCTTAGCACGGTCAAGAAGTCCTTAGGACGGTCAAGAAGTCCTAAGTACGGTCAAGAAGTCCTTAGGACGGCAAAGAAGTCTTTAGGACGGCAAAGAAGTCCTTAGAGCGGTCTAGAAGTCCTTAGGACGGTCAAGAAGTCCTTAGGACGGTCAAGAAGTCCTTAGGACGGTCAAGAAGTCCTTAGGGCGGTCAAGAAGTCCTTAGGACGGTCAAGAAGTCCTTTGGACGCTCAAGAAGTCCTAAGGACGGTCAAGAAGTCCTTAGGACGGGTATGAAGTTCTTAGGAAAGGTCAAGAAGTCTTTAGGACGGTAAAGAAGTCCTTAGGACGGGTATGAAGTCCTTAGGAAATGTCAAGAAGTCCTTAGGACGGTCAACAAGTCCTTATGACGGTCAAGAGGTCCTATGGACGGTAAAGAAGTCCTATGGACGGTAAAGAAGTCCTATGGACGGTCAAGAAGTCCTAAGGACGGTCAAGAAGTCTTTAGGACGGTCAAGAAGTCCTATTGACGGTCAAGAAGTCCTTAGGACGGTCAAGAAGTCATTAGGACGGTCAAGAAGCCCTAAGGACGGTCAAGAAGTCCTTAGCACGGTCAAGAAGTCCTTAGGACGGTCAAGAAGTCCTAAGTACGGTCAAGAAGTCCTTAGGACGGCAAAGAAGTCTTTAGGACGGCAAAGAAGTCCTTAGAGCGGTCTAGAAGTCCTTAGAACGGTCAAGAAGTCCTTAGGACGGTCAAGAAGTCCTTAGGGCGGTCAAGAAGTCCTTAGGACGGTCAAGAAGTTCTTAGGACGGTCAAGAAGTCCTATGGACGTTCAAGAAGTCCATAGGACGGCAAAGAAGTCTTTAGGACGGTCAAGAAGTCCTAAGGACGGTCAAGAAGTCCTTAGGACGGCAAAGAAGTCTTTAGGGCGGCAAAGAAGTCTTTAGGACGGTCAAGAATTCCTAAGGGCGGTCAAGAAGTACTTAGGACGTTCAAGAAGTCCTTAGGACGGTCAAGAAGTCCTTAGGACGGGTATGAAATCCTTAGGAAAGGTCAAGAAGTCCTTAGGACGGTCAAGAAGTCCTTAGGACGGTCAAGAAGTCCTTAGGACGGTCAAGAAGTCCTATGGACGGTCAAGAAGTCCTTAGGACGGTTAAGAAGTCTTATGGACGGTCAAGAAGTCCTTAGGACGGTCAAGAATTCCTATGGACGGTCAAGAAGTCCTTAGGACGGTCAAGAAGTACTTAGGACGGTCAAGAATTCTTTAGGACGGTCAAAAAGTCCTCAGGACGGGTATGAAGTCCTTAGGAAAGGTCAAGAAGTCTTTAGGACGGTCAAGAAGTCCTTAGGACGGTCAACAAGTCCTTATGACGGTCAAGAGGTCCTATGGACGGTAAAGAAGTCCTATGGACAGTCAAGAGGTCCTATGGACGGTCAAGAAGTCCTTAGGACGTTCAAGAAGTCCTAAGGACGGTCAAGAAGTCCTTAGGACGGTCAAGAAGTCCTTAGGACGGTCAAGAAGTCCTTAGGACGGGTAAGAAGACCTTAGGACGGTCAAGAAGTCCTTAGGACGGTCAAGAAGTCTTATGGACGGTCAAGAAGTCCTTTCGACGCTCAAGAAGTCCTAAGGACGGTCAAGAAGTCCTTAGGACGGGTATGAAGTCCTTAGGAAAGGTCAAGAAGTCTTTAGGACGGTCAAGAAGTCCTTAGGACGGTCAACAAGTCCTTATGACGGTCAAGAGGTCCTATGGACGGTAAAGAAGTCCTATGGACAGTCAAGAGGTCCTATGGACGGTCAAGAGGTCCTATGGACGGTAAAGAAGTCCTATGGACGCTCAAGAAGTCCTAAGGACGGTCAAGAAGTCCTTAGGACGGTCAAGAAGTCCTATGGACAGTCAAGAGGTCCTATGGACGGTCAAGAAGTCCTTAGGACGCTCAAGAAGTCCTAAGGACGGTCAAGAAGTCCTTAGGACGGGTATGAAATCCTTAGGAAAGGTCAAGAAGTCCTTAGGACGGTCAAGAAGTCCTTAGGACGGTCAAGAAGTCCTTAGGACGGGTAAGAAGACCTTAGGACGGTCAAGAAGTCCTTAGGACGGTCAAGAAGTCTTATGGACGGTCAAGAAGTCCTTTCGACGCTCAAGAAGTCCTAAGGACGGTCAAGAAGTCCTTAGGACGGGTATGAAGTCCTTAGGAAAGGTCAAGAAGTCTTTAGGACGGTCAAGAAGTCCTTAGGACGGTCAACAAGTCCTTATGACGGTCAAGAGGTCCTATGGACGGTAAAGAAGTCCTATGGACAGTCAAGAGGTCCTATGGACGGTCAAGAGGTCCTATGGACGGTAAAGAAGTCCTATGGACGGTCAAGAAGTCCTTAGGACGGTCAAGAAGTCCTTAGGACTGTCAAGAGGTCCTATGGACGGTAAAGAAGTCCTATGGACGCTCAAGAAGTCCTAAGGACGGTCAAGAAGTCCTTAGGACGGTCAAGAAGTCCTATGGACAGTCAAGAGGTCCTATGGACGGTCAAGAAGTCCTTAGGACGCTCAAGAAGTCCTAAGGACGGTCAAGAAGTCCTTAGGACGGGTATGAAATCCTTAGGAAAGGTCAAGAAGTCCTTAGGACGGTCAAGAAGTCCTTAGGACGGTCAAGAAGTCCTTAGGACGGGTAAGAAGACCTTAGGACGGTCAAGAAGTCCTTAGGACGGTCAAGAAGTCTTATGGACGGTCAAGAAGTCCTTTCGACGCTCAAGAAGTCCTAAGGACGGTCAAGAAGTCCTTAGGACGGGTATGAAGTCCTTAGGAAAGGTCAAGAAGTCTTTAGGACGGTCAAGAAGTCCTTAGGACGGTCAACAAGTCCTTATGACGGTCAAGAGGTCCTATGGACGGTAAAGAAGTCCTATGGACAGTCAAGAGGTCCTATGGACGGTCAAGAGGTCCTATGGACGGTAAAGAAGTCCTATGGACGGTCAAGAAGTCCTTAGGACGGTCAAGAAGTCCTTAGGACTGTCAAGAGGTCCTATTGACGGTCAAGAAGTCCTTAGGACGGTCAAGAAATCCTAACGACGGTCAAGAAGTGCTATGGACGGTCAAGAGGTCCTATGGACGGTCAAGAAGTCCTTTGGACGCTCAAGAAGTCCTAAGGACGGTCAAGAAGTCCTTAGGACGGTCAAGAAGTCCTATGGACAGTCAAGAGGTCCTATGGACGGTCAAGAAGTCCTTAGGACGGTCAAGAAGTCCTTAGGACGGGTATGAAATCCTTAGGAAAGGTCAAGAAGTCCTTAGGACGGTCAAGAAGTCCTTAGGACGGTCAAGAGGTCCTATGGACGGTCAAGAAGTCCTTAGGACGGTCAAGAAGTCCTTAGGACGGTCAAGAAGTCTTATGGACGGTCAAGAAGTCCTTAGGACGGTCAAGAATTCCTATGGACGGTCAAGAAGTCCTTAGGACGGTCAAGAAGTACTTAGGACGATCAAGAAGTCTTTAGGACGGTCAAAAAGTCCTCAGGACGGCCAAGAAGTCTTTAGGACGGTCAAGAAGTCCTAAGGACGGTCAAGAAGTCCTTAGGACGGTCAAGAAGTCCTATGGACAGTCAAGAAGTCCTAAGGACGGTCAAGAAGTCCTTAGGACGGTCAAGAGGTCCTATTGACGGTCAAGAAGTCCTTAGGACGGTCAAGAAATCCTAACGACGGTCAAGAAGTGCTATGGACGGTCAAGAGGTCCTATGGACGGTCAAGAAGTCCTTTGGACGCTCAAGAAGTCCTAAGGACGGTCAAGAAGTCCTAACGACGGGTATGAAGTCCTTAGCACGGTCAAGAAGTCCTTAGGACGGTCAAGAGGTCCTATTGACGGTCAAGAAGTCCTTAGGACGGTCAAGAAGTCATTAGGACGGTCAAGAAGTCCTTAGGACGGTCAAGAAGTCCTTAGCACGGTCAAGAAGTCCTTAGGACGGTCAAGAAGTCCTATGGACGGTCAAGAATTCCTAAGGGCGGTCAAGAAGTACTTAGGACGTTCAAGAAGTCCTTAGGACGGTCAAGAAGTCCTTAGGACGGGTATGAAATCCTTAGGAAAGGTCAAGAAGTCCTTAGGACGGTCAAGAAGTCCTTAGGACGGTCAAGAAGTCCTTAGGACGGGTAAGAAGACCTTAGGACGGTCAAGAAGTCCTTAGGACGGTCAAGAAGTCTTATGGACGGTCAAGAAGTCCTTTCGACGCTCAAGAAGTCCTAAGGACGGTCAAGAAGTCCTTAGGACGGGTATGAAGTCCTTAGGAAAGGTCAAGAAGTCTTTAGGACGGTCAAGAAGTCCTTAGGACGGTCAACAAGTCCTTATGACGGTCAAGAGGTCCTATGGACGGTAAAGAAGTCCTATGGACAGTCAAGAGGTCCTATGGACGGTCAAGAGGTCCTATGGACGGTAAAGAAGTCCTATGGACGCTCAAGAAGTCCTAAGGACGGTCAAGAAGTCCTTAGGACGGTCAAGAAGTCCTATGGACAGTCAAGAGGTCCTATGGACGGTCAAGAAGTCCTTAGGACGCTCAAGAAGTCCTAAGGACGGTCAAGAAGTCCTTAGGACGGGTATGAAATCCTTAGGAAAGGTCAAGAAGTCCTTAGGACGGTCAAGAAGTCCTTAGGACGGTCAAGAAGTCCTTAGGACGGGTAAGAAGACCTTAGGACGGTCAAGAAGTCCTTAGGACGGTCAAGAAGTCTTATGGACGGTCAAGAAGTCCTTTCGACGCTCAAGAAGTCCTAAGGACGGTCAAGAAGTCCTTAGGACGGGTATGAAGTCCTTAGGAAAGGTCAAGAAGTCTTTAGGACGGTCAAGAAGTCCTTAGGACGGTCAACAAGTCCTTATGACGGTCAAGAGGTCCTATGGACGGTAAAGAAGTCCTATGGACAGTCAAGAGGTCCTATGGACGGTCAAGAGGTCCTATGGACGGTAAAGAAGTCCTATGGACGGTCAAGAAGTCCTTAGGACGGTCAAGAAGTCCTTAGGACTGTCAAGAGGTCCTATTGACGGTCAAGAAGTCCTTAGGACGGTCAAGAAATCCTAACGACGGTCAAGAAGTGCTATGGACGGTCAAGAGGTCCTATGGACGGTCAAGAAGTCCTTTGGACGCTCAAGAAGTCCTAAGGACGGTCAAGAAGTCCTTAGGACGGTCAAGAAGTCCTATGGACAGTCAAGAGGTCCTATGGACGGTCAAGAAGTCCTTAGGACGCTCAAGAAGTCCTAAGGACGGTCAAGAAGTCCTTAGGACGGGTATGAAATCCTTAGGAAAGGTCAAGAAGTCTTTAGGACGG
This sequence comes from Brachionus asplanchnoidis, assembly GCA_025491095.1. NCBI lineage: Eukaryota > Metazoa > Rotifera > Eurotatoria > Ploima > Brachionidae > Brachionus > Brachionus asplanchnoidis. The sequence goes on from JAILYF010000260.1 coordinate 32,703, forward strand.
TCAAGAAGTCCTTATGACGGTCAAGAGGTCCTATGGACGGTAAAGAAGTCCTATGGACGGTCAAGAAGTCCTAAGGACGGTCAAGAAGTCCTTAGGACGGTCAAGAGGTCCAATTGACGGTCAAGAAGTCCTTAGGACGGTCAAGAAGTCCTTAGGACGGTCAAGAGGTCCTATTGACGGTCAAGAAGTCCTTAGGACGGTCAAGAAGTCCTTAGGGCGGTCAAGAAGTCCTTAGGACGGTCAAGAAGTCCTTAGGACGGTCAAGAAGTCCTATGGACGGGTATGAAATCCTTAGGAAAGGTCAAGAAGTCCTAAGGACGGTCAACAAGTCCTTATGACGGTCAAGAGGTCCTATGGACGGTAAAGAAGTCCTATGGACGGTCAAGAAGTCCTTAGGACGGTCAAGAAGTCCTTAGGACTGTCAAGAGGTCCTATTGACGGTCAAGAAGTCCTTAGGACGGTCAAGAAATCCTAACGACGGTCAAGAAGTGCTATGGACGGTCAAGAGGTCCTATGGACGGTCAAGAAGTCCTTTGGACGCTCAAGAAGTCCTAAGGACGGTCAAGAAGTCCTTAGGACGTGTATGAAGTCCTTAGGAAAGGTCAAGAAGTCTTTAGGACGGTCAAGAAGTCCTTAGGACGGTCAACTAGTCCTTATGACGGTCAAGAGGTCCTATGGACGGTAAAGAAGTCCTATGGACGGTCAAGAATTCCTAAGGGCGGTCAAGAAGTACTTAGGACGTTCAAGAAGTCCTTAGGACGGTCAAGAAGTCCTATGGACGGGTATGAAATCCTTAGGAAAGGTCAAGAAGTCCTAAGGACGGTCAACAAGTCCTTATGACGGTCAAGAGGTCCTATGGACGGTAAAGAAGTCCTATGGACGGTCAAGAAGTCCTTAGGACGGTCAAGAAGTCCTTAGGACTGTCAAGAGGTCCTATTGACGGTCAAGAAGTCCTTAGGACGGTCAAGAAATCCTAACGACGGTCAAGAAGTGCTATGGACGGTCAAGAGGTCCTATGGACGGTCAAGAAGTCCTTTGGACGCTCAAGAAGTCCTAAGGACGGTCAAGAAGTCCTTAGGACGTGTATGAAGTCCTTAGGAAAGGTCAAGAAGTCTTTAGGACGGTCAAGAAGTCCTTAGGACGGTCAACTAGTCCTTATGACGGTCAAGAGGTCCTATGGACGGTAAAGAAGTCCTATGGACGGTCAAGAAGTCCTTAGGACGGTCAAGAAGTCCTTAGGACGGTCAAGAGGTCCTATTGACGGTCAAGAATTCCTTAGGACGGTCAAGAAGTCATTAGGACGGTCAAGAAGTCCTTAGGACGGTCAAGAAGTCCTTAGGACGGTCAAGAAGTCCTTAGGACGGTCAAGAAGTCCTTAGGGCGGTCAAGAAGTCCTTTGGACGTTCAAGAAGTCCTTTGGACGGTCAAGAAGTTCTTAGGACGGTCAAGAAGTCCTTTGGACGGTCAAGAATTCCTTAGGACGGTCAAGAAGTACTTAGGACGGTCAAAAAGTCTTTAGGACGGTCAAAAAGTCCTCAGGACGGCCAAGAAGTCTTTAGGACGGTCAAGAAGTCCTTAGGACGGTCAAGAAGTCCTTAGCACGGTCAAGAAGTCCTAAGGACGACCAAGAAGTCCTTAGGGCGGTCAAGAAGTCTTTAGGACGGTCAAGAAGTCTTTAGGACGGTTAAGAAGTCCTAAGGACGGTCAAGAAGTCCTTAGGACGGGTATGAAGTCCTTAGGAAAGGTCAAGAAGTCTTTAGGATGGTCAAGAAGTCCTTAGGACGGTCAACAAGTCCTTATGACGGTCAAGAGGTCCTATGGACGGTAAAGAAGTCCTATGGACGGTCAAGAAGTCCTTAGGACGGTCAAGAAGTCCTTAGGACGGTCAAGAGGTCCTATTGACGATCAAGAAGTCCTTAGGACGGTCAAGAAATCCTAACGACGGTCAAGAAGTGCTATGGACGGTCAAGAGGTCCTATGGACGGTCAAGAAGTCCTTTGGACGCTCAAGAAGTCCTAAGGACGGTCAAGAAGTCCTTAGGACGGGTATGAAGTCCTTAGGAAAGGTCAAGAAGTCTTTAGGACGGTCAAGAAGTCCTTAGGACGGTCAACAAGTCCTTATGACGGTCAAGAGGTCCTATGGACGGTAAAGAAGTCCTATGGACGGTCAAGAAGTCCTTAGGACGGTCAAGAAGTCCTTAGGACGGTCAAGAGGTCCTATTGACGGTCAAGAAGTCCTTAGGACGGTCAAGAAGTCATTAGGACGGTCAAGAAGTCCTTAGGACGGTCAAGAAGTCCTTAGGACGGTCAACAAGTCCTTATGACGGTCAAGAGGTCCTATGGACGGTAAAGAAGTCCTATGGACGGTCAAGAAGTCCTTAGGACGGTCAAGAAGTCCTTAGGACGGTCAAGAGGTCCTATTGACGGTCAAGAAGTCCTTAGGACGGTCAAGAAGTCATTAGGACGGTCAAGAAGTCTTTAGGACGGTCAAAAAGTCCTCAGGACGGCCAAGAAGTCTTTAGGACGGTCAAGAAGTCCTTAGCACGGTCAAGAAGTCCTATGGACGGTCAAGAAGTCCTTAGGACGGTCAAGAAGTCCTATGGACGGTCAAGAATTCCTTAGGACGGTCAAGAAGTCCTATGGACGGTCAAGAATTCCTTAGGACGGTCAAGAAGTCCTATGGACGGTCAAGAAGTCTTTAGGACGGTCAAGAATCCTATGGACGGTCAAGAAGTCCTTAGGACGGTCAAGAAGTCCTATGGACGGTCAAGAATTCCTAAGGGCGGTCAAGAAGTACTTAGGACGGTCAAGAAGTCCTTAGGACGGTCAAGAAGTCCTTAGGACGGTCAAGAAGTCCTTAGGACGGTCAAGAAGTACTTAGGACGGTCAAGAAGTCTTTAGGACGGTCAAGAAGTCCTAAGGACGGTCAAGAAATCCTAAGGACGGTCAAGAAATCCTATGGCTGGTCAAGAGGTCCTATGGACGGTCAAGAAGTCCTTAGGAAGCTCAAGAAGTCCTAAGGACGTTCAAGAAGTCCTTGGGACGGGTATGAAGTCCTTAGGAAAGGTCAAGAAGTCTTTAGGACGGTCAAGAAGTCCTATGGACGGTCAAGAAGTCCTTAGGACGGGTATGAAGTCCTTAGGACGACCAAGAAGTCCTTAGCACGGTCAAGAAGTCCTTAGGACGGTCAAGAAGTCCTTAGCACGGTCAAGAAGTCCTTAGGACGGTCAAGAAGTCCTAAGGGCGGTCAAGTAGTCCTTAGGACGGTCAAGAAGTCCTATGGACGGTCAAAAATTCCTTAGGGCGGTCAAGAAGTACTTAGGACGGTCAAAAGTCCTCAGGACGGCCAAGAAGTCTTTAGGACGGTCAAGAAGTCCTTAGCACGGTCAAGAAGTCTTTATGACGGTCAAGTAGTCATTAGGACTATCAAGAAGTCCTTAGGACGGTCAAGAAGTCCTTAGGACGGTCAAGAAGTCCTATGGACGGTCAAGAATTCCTAAGGGCGGTCAAGAAGTACTTAGGACGGTCAAGAAGTCCTTAGGACGGTCAAGAAGTCCTTAGGACGGTCAAGAAGTCCTTAGGACGGTCAAGAAGTACTTAGGACGGTCAAGAAGTCTTTAGGACGGTCAAGAAGTCCTAAGGACGGTCAAGAAATCCTAAGGACGGTCAAGAAATCCTATGGCTGGTCAAGAGGTCCTATGGACGGTCAAGAAGTCCTTAGGAAGCTCAAGAAGTCCTAAGGACGTTCAAGAAGTCCTTGGGACGGGTATGAAGTCCTTAGGAAAGGTCAAGAAGTCTTTAGGACGGTCAAGAAGTCCTTCAAACGGTCAACAAGTCCTTAGGACGGTCAAGAAGTCCTATGGACGGTCAAGAAGTCCTTAGGACGGGTATGAAGTCCTTAGGACGACCAAGAAGTCCTTAGCACGGTCAAGAAGTCCTTAGGACGGTCAAGAAGTCCTTAGCACGGTCAAGAAGTCCTTAGGACGGTCAAGAAGTCCTAAGGGCGGTCAAGTAGTCCTTAGGACGGTCAAGAAGTCCTATGGACGGTCAAAAATTCCTTAGGGCGGTCAAGAAGTACTTAGGACGGTCAAAAAGTCCTGAGGACGGCCAAGAAGTCTTTAGGACGGTCAAGAAGTCCTTAGCACGGTCAAGAAGTCTTTATGACGGTCAAGTAGTCATTAGGACTATCAAGAAGTCCTTAGGACGGTCAAGAAGTCCTTAGGACGGCCAAGAAGTACTTAGGACGGTCAAGAAGTCCTTATGACGGTCAAGAGGTCCTATGGACGGTAAAGAAGTCCTATGGACGGTCAAGAAGTCCTAAGGACGGTCAAGAAGTCCTTAGGACGGTCAAGAGGTCCAATTGACGGTCAAGAAGTCCTTAGGACGGTCAAGAAGTCCTTAGGACGGTCAAGAGGTCCTATTGACGGTCAAGAAGTCCTTAGGACGGTCAAGAAGTCCTTAGGGCGGTCAAGAAGTCCTTAGGACGGTCAAGAAGTCCTATGGACGGTCAAGAAGTCCTTAGGACGGTCAAGAAGTCCTATGGACGGTCAAGAATTCCTAAGGGCGGTCAAGAAGTACTTAGGACGTTCAAGAAGTCCTTAGGACGGTCAAGAAGTCCTATGGACGGGTATGAAATCCTTAGGAAAGGTCAAGAAGTCCTAAGGACGGTCAACAAGTCCTTATGACGGTCAAGAGGTCCTATGGACGGTAAAGAAGTCCTATGGACGGTCAAGAAGTCCTTAGGACGGTCAAGAAGTCCTTAGGACTGTCAAGAGGTCCTATTGACGGTCAAGAAGTCCTTAGGACGGTCAAGAAATCCTAACGACGGTCAAGAAGTGCTATGGACGGTCAAGAGGTCCTATGGACGGTCAAGAAGTCCTTTGGACGCTCAAGAAGTCCTAAGGACGGTCAAGAAGTCCTTAGGACGTGTATGAAGTCCTTAGGAAAGGTCAAGAAGTCTTTAGGACGGTCAAGAAGTCCTTAGGACGGTCAACTAGTCCTTATGACGGTCAAGAGGTCCTATGGACGGTAAAGAAGTCCTATGGACGGTCAAGAAGTCCTTAGGACGGTCAAGAAGTCCTTAGGACGGTCAAGAGGTCCTATTGACGGTCAAGAATTCCTTAGGACGGTCAAGAAGTCATTAGGACGGTCAAGAATTCCTTAGGACGGTCAAGAAGTCCTTAGCACGGTCAAGAAGTCCTTAGGACGGTCAAGAAGTCCTTAGGGCGGTCAAGAAGTCCTTAGGACGGTCAAGAAGTCCTATGGACGGTCAAGAAGTTCTTAGGACGGTCAAGAAGTCCTATGGACGGTCAAGAATTCCTAAGGGCGGTCAAGAAGTACTTAGGACGGTCAAAAAGTCTTTAGGACGGTCAAAAAGTCCTCAGGACGGCCAAGAAGTCTTTAGGACGGTCAAGAAGTCCTTAGGACGGTCAAGAAGTCCTTAGCACGGTCAAGAAGTCCTAAGGACGACCAAGAAGTCCTTAGGGCGGTCAAGAAGTCTTTAGGACGGTCAAGAAGTCTTTAGGACGGTTAAGAAGTCCTAAGGACGGTCAAGAAGTCCTTAGGACGGGTATGAAGTCCTTAGGAAAGGTCAAGAAGTCTTTAGGATGGTCAAGAAGTCCTTAGGACGGTCAACAAGTCCTTATGACGGTCAAGAGGTCCTATGGACGGTAAAGAAGTCCTATGGACGGTCAAGAAGTCCTTAGGACGGTCAAGAAGTCCTTAGGACGGTCAAGAGGTCCTATTGACGATCAAGAAGTCCTTAGGACGGTCAAGAAATCCTAACGACGGTCAAGAAGTGCTATGGACGGTCAAGAGGTCCTATGGACGGTCAAGAAGTCCTTTGGACGCTCAAGAAGTCCTAAGGACGGTCAAGAAGTCCTTAGGACGGGTATGAAGTCCTTAGGAAAGGTCAAGAAGTCTTTAGGACGGTCAAGAAGTCCTTAGGACGGTCAACAAGTCCTTATGACGGTCAAGAGGTCCTATGGACGGTAAAGAAGTCCTATGGACGGTCAAGAAGTCCTTAGGACGGTCAAGAAGTCCTTAGGACGGTCAAGAGGTCCTATTGACGGTCAAGAAGTCCTTAGGACGGTCAAGAAGTCATTAGGACGGTCAAGAAGTCCTTAGGACGGTCAAGAAGTCCTTAGGACGGTCAACAAGTCCTTATGACGGTCAAGAGGTCCTATGGACGGTAAAGAAGTCCTATGGACGGTCAAGAAGTCCTTAGGACGGTCAAGAAGTCCTTAGGACGGTCAAGAGGTCCTATTGACGGTCAAGAAGTCCTTAGGACGGTCAAGAAGTCATTAGGACGGTCAAGAAGTCTTTAGGACGGTCAAAAAGTCCTCAGGACGGCCAAGAAGTCTTTAGGACGGTCAAGAAGTCCTTAGCACGGTCAAGAAGTCCTATGGACGGTCAAGAAGTCCTTAGGACGGTCAAGAAGTCCTATGGACGGTCAAGAATTCCTTAGGACGGTCAAGAAGTCCTATGGACGGTCAAGAATTCCTTAGGACGGTCAAGAAGTCCTATGGACGGTCAAGAAGTCTTTAGGACGGTCAAGAATCCTATGGACGGTCAAGAAGTCCTTAGGACGGTCAAGAAGTCCTATGGACGGTCAAGAATTCCTAAGGGCGGTCAAGAAGTACTTAGGACGGTCAAGAAGTCCTTAGGACGGTCAAGAAGTCCTTAGGACGGTCAAGAAGTCCTTAGGACGGTCAAGAAGTACTTAGGACGGTCAAGAAGTCTTTAAGACGGTCAAGAAGTCCTAAGGACGGTCAAGAAATCCTAAGGACGGTCAAGAAATCCTATGGCTGGTCAAGAGGTCCTATGGACGGTCAAGAAGTCCTTAGGAAGCTCAAGAAGTCCTAAGGACGTTCAAGAAGTCCTTGGGACGGGTATGAAGTCCTTAGGAAAGGTCAAGAAGTCTTTAGGACGGTCAAGAAGTCCTATGGACGGTCAAGAAGTCCTTAGGACGGGTATGAAGTCCTTAGGACGACCAAGAAGTCCTTAGCACGGTCAAGAAGTCCTTAGGACGGTCAAGAAGTCCTTAGCACGGTCAAGAAGTCCTTAGGACGGTCAAGAAGTCCTAAGGGCGGTCAAGTAGTCCTTAGGACGGTCAAGAAGTCCTATGGACGGTCAAAAATTCCTTAGGGCGGTCAAGAAGTACTTAGGACGGTCAAAAAGTCCTCAGGACGGCCAAGAAGTCTTTAGGACGGTCAAGAAGTCCTTAGCACGGTCAAGAAGTCTTTATGACGGTCAAGTAGTCATTAGGACTATCAAGAAGTCCTTAGGACGGTCAAGAAGTCCTTAGGACGGTCAAGAAGTCCTATGGACGGTCAAGAATTCCTAAGGGCGGTCAAGAAGTACTTAGGACGGTCAAGAAGTCCTTAGGACGGTCAAGAAGTCCTTAGGACGGTCAAGAAGTCCTTAGGACGGTCAAGAAGTACTTAGGACGGTCAAGAAGTCTTTAGGACGGTCAAGAAGTCCTAAGGACGGTCAAGAAATCCTAAGGACGGTCAAGAAATCCTATGGCTGGTCAAGAGGTCCTATGGACGGTCAAGAAGTCCTTAGGAAGCTCAAGAAGTCCTAAGGACGTTCAAGAAGTCCTTGGGACGGGTATGAAGTCCTTAGGAAAGGTCAAGAAGTCTTTAGGACGGTCAAGAAGTCCTTCAAACGGTCAACAAGTCCTTAGGACGGTCAAGAAGTCCTATGGACGGTCAAGAAGTCCTTAGGACGGGTATGAAGTCCTTAGGACGACCAAGAAGTCCTTAGCACGGTCAAGAAGTCCTTAGGACGGTCAAGAAGTCCTTAGCACGGTCAAGAAGTCCTTAGGACGGTCAAGAAGTCCTAAGGGCGGTCAAGTAGTCCTTAGGACGGTCAAGAAGTCCTATGGACGGTCAAAAATTCCTTAGGGCGGTCAAGAAGTACTTAGGACGGTCAAAAAGTCCTCAGGACGGCCAAGAAGTCTTTAGGACGGTCAAGAAGTCCTTAGCACGGTCAAGAAGTCTTTATGACGGTCAAGTAGTCATTAGGACTATCAAGAAGTCCTTAGGACGGTCAAGAAGTCCTTAGGACGGCCAAGAAGTACTTAGGACGGTCAAGAAGTACTTAGGACGGTCAAGAAGTCTTAAGGACGGTCAAGAAATCCTAAGGACGGTCAAGAAGTCCTATGGACGGTCAAGAGGTCCTATGGACGGTCAAGAAGTCCTTTGGACGCTCAAGAAGTCCTAAGGACGGTCAAGAAGTCATAAGCACGGTCAAAAATTCCTTAGGGCGGTCAAGAAGTACTTAGGACGGTCAAAAAGTCCTCAGGACGGCCAAGAAGTCTTTAGGACGGTCAAGAAGTCCTTAGCACGGTCAAGAAGTCTTTAGGACGGTCAAGTAGTCATTAGGACTATCAAGAAGTCCTTAGGACGGTCAAGAAGTCCTTAGGACGGTCAAGAAGTCCTTAGGACGGTCAAGAAGTACTTAGGACGGTCAAGAAGTCTTAAGGACGGTCAAGAAATCCTAAGGACGGTCAAGAAGTCCTATGGACGGTCAAGAGGTCCTATGGACGGTCAAGAAGTCCTTTGGACGCTCAAGAAGTCCTAAGGACGGTCAAGAAGTCCTTAGGACGGGTATGAAGTCCTTAGGAAAGGTCAAGAAGTCTTTAGGACGGTCAAGAAGTCCTTAGGATGGTCAACAAGTCCTTATGACGGTCAAGAGGTCCTATGGACGGTAAAGAAGTCCTATGGACGGTCAAGAAGTCCTTAGGACGGTCAAGAAGTCCTTAGGACGGTCAAGAGGTCCTATTGACGGTCAAGAAGTCCTTAGGACGGTCAAGAAGTCTTAAGGACGGTCAAGAAATCCTAAGGACGGTCAAGAAGTCCTATGGACAGTCAAGAGGTCCTATGGACGGTCAAGAAGTCCTTTGGACGCTCAAGAAATCCTAAGGACGGTCAAGAAGTCTTATGGACGGTCAAGAGGTCCTATGGACGGTCAAGAAGTCCTTAGGACGGGTATGAAGTCCTTAGGACGACCAAGAAGTCCTTAGGGCGGTCAAGAAGTCTTTAGGACGGTCAAGAAGGCTTTAGGACGGTTAAGAAGTCCTTAGGACGGTCAAGAAGTCCTATGGACGGTCAAGAAGTCCTTAGGACGGTCAAGAAGTCCTTAGGACGGTCAAGAGGTCCTATGGACGGTCAAGAAGTCCTTAGGACGGTCAAGAAGTCCTTAGGACGGTCAAGAAGTCCTTAGCACGGTCAAGAAGTCCTTAGGACGGTCAAGAAGTCCTAAGGGCGGTCAAGTAGTCCTTAGGACGGTCAAGAAGTCCTATGGACGGTCAAGAACTCCTTAGGACGGTCAAGAAGTCCTATGGATGGTCAAGAATTCCTTAGGGCGGTCAAGAAGTACTTAGGACGGTCAAGAAGTCTTTAGGACGGTCAAAAAGTCCTCAGGACGGCCAAGAAGTCTTTAGGACGGTCAAGAAGTCCTTAGGACGGTCAAGAAGTCCTTAGCACGGTCAAGAAGTCCTTAGGACGGTCAAGAAGTCCTTAGCACGGTCAAGAAGTCCTTAGGACGGTCAAGAAGTCCTAAGGGCGGTCAAGTAGTCCTTAGGACGGTCAAGAAGTCCTATGGACGGTCAAAAATTCCTTAGGGCGGTCAAGAAGTACTTAGGACGGTCAAAAAGTCCTCAGGACGGCCAAGAAGTCTTTAGGACGGTCAAGAAGTCCTTAGCACGGTCAAGAAGTCTTTATGACGGTCAAGTAGTCATTAGGACTATCAAGAAGTCCTTAGGACGGTCAAGAAGTCCTTAGGACGGTCAAGAAGTCCTTAGGACGGTCAAGAAGTACTTAGGACGGTCAAGAAGTCTTAAGGACGGTCAAGAAATCCTAAGGACGGTCAAGAAGTCCTATGGACGGTCAAGAGGTCCTATGGACGGTCAAGAAGTCCTTTGGACGCTCAAGAAGTCCTAAGGACGGTCAAGAAGTCATTAGCACGGTCAAGAAGTCCTTAGGACGGTCAAGAAGTCCTAAGGGCGGTCAAGTAGTCCTTAGGACGGTCAAGAAGTCCTATGGTCGGTCAAAAATTCCTTAGGGCGGTCAAGAAGTACTTAGGACGGTCAAAAAGTCCTCAGGACGGCCAAGAAGTCTTTAGGACGGTCAAGAAGTCCTTAGCACGGTCAAGAAGTCTTTAGGACGGTCAAGTAGTCATTAGGACTATCAAGAAGTCCTTAGGACGGTCAAGAAGTCCTTAGGACGGTCAAGAAGTCCTTAGGACGGTCAAGAAGTACTTAGGACGGTCAAGAAGTCTTAAGGACGGTCAAGAAATCCTAAGGACGGTCAAGAAGTCCTATGGACGGTCAAGAGGTCCTATGGACGGTCAAGAAGTCCTTTGGACGCTCAAGAAGTCCTAAGGACGGTCAAGAAGTCCTTAGGACGGGTATGAAGTCCTTAGGAAAGGTCAAGAAGTCTTTAGGACGGTCAAGAAGTCCTTAGGATGGTCAACAAGTCCTTATGACGGTCAAGAGGTCCTATGGACGGTAAAGAAGTCCTATGGACGGTCAAGAAGTCCTTAGGACGGTCAAGAAGTCCTTAGGACGGTCAAGAGGTCCTATTGACGGTCAAGAAGTCCTTAGGACGGTCAAGAAGTCTTAAGGACGGTCAAGAATTCCTATGGACAGTCAAGAGGTCCTATGGACGGTCAAGAAGTCCTTTGGACGCTCAAGAAGTCCTAAGGACGGTCAAGAAGTCCTTAGGACGGGTATGAAGTCCTTAGCACGGTCAAGAAGTCCTTAGGACGGTCAAGAAGTCCTAAGGGCGGTCAAGAAGTCCTTAGGACGGTCAAGAAGTCCTATGGACGGTCAACAAGTCCTTATGACGGTCAAGAGGTCCTATGGACGGTAAAGAAGTCCTATGGACGGTCAAGAAGTCCTTAGGAGGGTCAAGAAGTCCTTAGGACGGTCAAGAGGTCCTATTGACGGTCAAGAAGTCCTTAGGACGGTCAAGAAGTCATTAGGACTATCAAGAAGTCCTTAGGACGGTCAAGAAGTCCTTAGGACGGTCAAGAAGTCCTTAGGACGGTCAAGAAGTACTTAGGACGGTCAAGAAGTCTTAAGGACGGTCAAGAAATCCTAAGGACGGTCAAGAAGTCTTATGGACGGTCAAGAGGTCCTATGGACGGTCAAGAAGTCCTTTGGACGCTCAAGAAGTCCTAAGGACGGTCAAGAAGTCCTTAGGACGGGTATGAAGTCCTTAGGAAAGGTCAAGAAGTCTTTAGGACGGTCAAGAAGTCCTTAGGACGGTCAACAAGTCCTTATGACGGTCAAGAGGTCCTATGGACGGTAAAGAAGTCCTATTGACGGTCAAGAAGATCTTAGGACGGTCAAGAAGTCATTAGGACGGTCAAGAAGTCCTTAGCACGGTCAAGAAGTCCTTAGCACGGTCAAGAAATCCTTAGGACGGTCAAGAAGTCCTTAGGGCGGTCAAGAAGTCCTTTGGACGGTCAAGAAGTCCTATGGACGGTCAAGAAGTCCTTAGGACGGTCAAGAAGTCCTATGGACGGTCAAGAATTCCTAAGGGCGGTCAAGAAGTACTAAGGACGGTCAAGAAGTCTTTAGGACGGTCAAAAAGTCCTCAGGATGGCCAAGAAGTCTTTAGGACGGTCAAGAAGTCCTTAGGACGGTCAAGAAGTCCTTAGGACGGTCAAGAAGTCCTTAGGACGGTCAAGAAGTCCTTAGGGAGGTCAAGAAGTCCTTAGGACGGTCAAGAAGTCCTATGGACGGTCAAGAAGTCCTTAAGACGGTCAAGAAGTCCTATGGACGGTCAAGAATTCCTTAGGGCGGTCAAGAAGTACTTAGGACGGCCAAGAAGTCTTTAGGACGGTCAAGAAGTCCTTAGGACGGTCAAGAAATCCTAAGGCCGGTCAAGAAGTCCTATGGACAGTCAAGAGGTCCTATGGACGGTCAAGAAGTCCTTAGGACGCTGAAAAATTTGTAAGGACGGTCAAGAAGTCCTTAGGACGGGTTAGAAGTCCTTAGGACGGTCAAGAAGTCCTTAGGGCGGTCAAGAAGTCCTTAGGACGGTCAAAAAGTCATCAGGACCGCCAAGAAGTCTTTAGGACGGTCAAGAAGTCCTAAAGACGGTCAAGAAATCCTATGGACAGTCAAGAGGTCCTATGGACGGTCAAGAAGTCCTTAGGACGCTCAAGAAGTCCTAAGGACGGTCAAGAAGTCCTTAGGACGGGTATGAAGTCCTTAGGAAAGGTCAAGAAGTCCTTAGGACGGTCAAGAAGTCCTATGGACGGTCAAGAAGTCCTTAGGACGGTCAAGAAGTCCTATGGACGGTCAAGAATTCCTTAGGACGGTCAAGAAGTCCTTAGGGCGGTCAAGAAGTCTTTAGGACGGTCAAAAAGTCCTCAGGACGGCCAAGAAGTCTTTAGGACGGTCAAGAAGTCCTAAGGACGGTCAAGAAGGCCTTAGGACGACCAAGAAGTCCTTAGGGCGGTCAAGAAGTCTTTAGGACGGTCAAGAAGTCTTTAGGACGGTTAAGAAGTCCTAAGGACGGTCAAGAAGTCCTTAGGACGGGTATGAAGTCCTTAGGAAAGGTCAAGAAGTCTTTAGGACGGTCAAGAAGTCCTTAGGACGGTCAACAAGTCCTTATGACGGTCAAGAGGTCCTATGGACGGTAAAGAAGTCCTATGGACGGTCAAGAAGTCCTTAGGACGGTCAAGAAGTCCTTAGGACGGTCAAGAGGTCCTATTGACGGTCAAGAAGTCCTTAGGACGGTCAAGAAATCCTAACGACGGTCAAGAAGTGCTATGGACGGTCAAGAGGTCCCATGGACGGTCAAGAAGTCCTTTGGACGCTCAAGAAGTCCTAAGGACGGTCAAGAAGTCTTTAGGACGGTCAAAAAGTCTTTAGGACGGTTAAGAAGTCCTAAGGACGGTCAAGAAGTCCTTAGGACGGGTATGAAGTCCTTAGGAAAGGTCAAGAAGTCTCTAGGACGGTCAAGAGGTCCTATGGACGGTCAAGAAGTCCTTTGGACGCTCAAGAAGTCCTAAGGACGGTCAAGAAGTCCTTAGGACGGTCAAGAGGTCCTATTGACGGTCAAGAAGTCCTTAGGACGGTCAAGAGGTCCTATTGACGGTCAAGAAGTCCTTAGGACGGTCAAGAAATCCTAACGACGGTCAAGAAGTGCTATGGACGGTCAAGAGGTCCTATGGACGGTCAAGAAGTCCTTTGGACGCTCAAGAAGTCCTAAGGACGGTCAAGAAGTCCTTAGGACGGGTATGAAGTCCTTAGGAAAGGTCAAGAAGTCTTTAGGACGGTCAAGAAGTCCTTAGGACTGTCAACAAGTCCTTATGACGGTCAAGAGGTCCTATGGACGGTAAAGAAGTCCTATGGACGGTCAAGAAGTCCTTAAAAAGGTCAAGAAGTCCTTAGGACTGTCAACAAGTCCTTATGACGGTCAAGAGGTCCTATGGACGGTAAAGAAGTCCTATGGACGGTCAAGAAGTCCTTAGGAGGGTCAAGAAGTCCTTAGGACGGTCAAGAGGTCCTATTGACGGTCAAGAAGTCCTTAGGACGGTCAAGAAGTCATTAGGACGGTCAAGAAGTCCTTAGGACGGTCAAGAAGTCCTCAGGACGGCCAAGAAGTCCTTAGGACGGTCAAGAAGTCCTTAGGGCGGTCAAGAAGTCCTTAGGACGGTCAAGAAGTCCTATGGACGGTCAAGAAGTCCTTAGGACGGTCAAGAAGACCTATGGACGGTCAAGAATTCCTAAGGGCGGTCAAGAAGTACTTAGGACGGTCAAGAAGTCTTTAGGAAGGTCAAAAAGTCCTCAGGACGGCCAAGAAGTCTTTAGGACGGTCAAGAAGTCCTTAGGACGGTCAAGAAGTCCTTAGGACGGTCAAGAAGTCCTATGGACGGTCAAGAAGTCCTTAGGACGGTCAAGAAGTCCTATGGACGGTCAAGAATTCCTAAGGGCGGTCAAGAAGTACTTAGGACGGTCAAGAAGTCTTTAGGACGGTCAAGAAGTCCTATGGACGGTCAAGAAGTCCCTAGGACGGTCAAGAAGTCCTATGGACGGTCAAGAATTCCTAAGGGCGGTCAAAAGGAACTTAGGACGGTCAAGAAGTCTTTAGGACGGTCAAAAAGTCCTCAGGACGGCCAAGAAGTCTTTAGGACGGTCAAGAAGTCCTTAGGACGGTCAAGAAGTCCTTAGCACGGTCAAGAAGTCCTTAGGACGGTCAAGAAGTCCTTAGGGCGGTCAAGAAGCCCTTAGGACGGTCAAGAAGTCCTATGGACGGTCAAGAAGTCCTTAGGACGGTCAAGAAGTCCTATGGACGGTCAAGAATTCCTTAGGGCGGTCAAGAAGTACTTAGGACGGTCAAGAAGTCTTTAGGACGGTCAAAAAGTCCTCAGGACGGCCAAGAAGTCTTTAGGACGGTCAAGAAGTCCTTAGGACGGTCAAGAAATCCTAAGGCCGGTCAAGAAGTCCTATGGACAGTCAAGAGGTCCTATGGACGGTCAAGAAGTCCTTAGGACGCTGAAAAATTTGTAAGGACGGTCAAGAAGTCCTTAGGACGGGTAAGAAGTCCTTAGGACGGTCAAGAAGTCCTTAGGGCGGTCAAGAAGTCCTTAGGACGGTCAAAAAGTCATCAGGACCGCCAAGAAGTCTTTAGGACGGTCAAGAAGTCCTAAGGACGGTCAAGAAGTCCTTAGGACGACCAAGAAGTCCTTAGGGCGGTCAAGAAGTCTTTAGGACGGTCAAGAAGTCTTTAGGACGGTTAAGAAGTCCTAAGGACGGTCAAGAAGTCCTTAGGGCGGTCAAGAAGTCCTTAGGACGGTAAAGAAGTCCTATGGACGGTCAAGAAGTCCTTATGACGGTCAAGAAGTCCTTAGGACGGTCAAGAGGTCCTATTGACGGTCAAGAAGTCCTTAGGACGGTCAAGAAGTCATTAGGACGGTCAAGAAGTCCTTAGGACGGTCAAGAAGTCCTTAGCACGGTCAAGAAGTCCTTAGGACGGTCAAGAAGTCCTTAGGGCGGTCAAGAAGTCCTTAGGACGGTCAAGAAGTCCTATGGACGGTCAAGAAGTCCTTAGGACGGTCAAGAAGTCCTATGGACGGTCAAGAATTCCTAAGGGCGGTCAAGAAGTACTTAGGACGGTCAAGAAGTCTTTAGGACGGTCAAAAAGTCCTCAGGACGGCCAAGAAGTCTTTAGGACGGTCAAGAAGTCCTAAGGACGGTCAAGAAGTCCTTAGGACGACCAAGAAGTCCTTAGGGCGGTCAAGAAGTCTTTAGGACGGTCAAGAAGTCTTTAGGACGGTTAAGAAGTCCTAAGGACGGTCAAGAAGTCCTTAGGACGGGTATGAAGTCCTTAGGAAAGGTCAAGAAGTCTTTAGGACGGTCAAGAAGTCCTTAGGACGGTCAACAAGTCCTTATGACGGTCAAGAGGTCCTATGGACGGTAAAGAAGTCCTATGGACGGTCAAGAAGTCCTTAGGACGGTCAAGAAGTCTTTAGGATGGTCAAGAGGTCCTATTGACGGTCAAGAAGTCCTTAGGACGGTCAAGAAATCCTAACGACGGTCAAGAAGTGCTATGGACGGTCAAGAGGTCCTATGGACGGTCAAGAAGTCCTTTGGACGCTCAAGAAGTCCTAAGGTCGGTCAAGAAGTCCTTAGGACTGTCAACAAGTCCTTATGACGGTCAAGAGGTCCTATGGACGGTAAAGAAGTCCTATGGACGGTCAAGAAGTCCTTAGGAAGGTCAAGAAGTCCTTAGAACGGTCAAGAGGTCCTATTGACGGTCAAGAAGTCCTTAGGACGGTCAAGAAGTCATTAGGACGGTCAAGAAGTACTTAGGACGGTCAAGAAGTCCTTAGCACGGTCAAGAAGTCCTTAGGACGGTCAAGAAGTCCTTAGGGCGGTCAAGAAGTCCTTAGGACGGTCAAGAAGTCCTATGGACGGTCTAGAAGTCCTTAGGACGGTCAAGAAGTCCTATGGACGGTCAAGAATTCCTAAGGGCGGTCAAGAAGTACTTAGGACGGTCAAGAAGTCTTAGGACGGTCAAAAAGTCCTCAGGACGGCCAAGAAGTCTTTAGGACGGTCAAGAAGTCCTTAGGACGGTCAAGAAGTCCTTAGGACGGTCAAGAAGTCCTATGGACGGTCAAGAAGTCCTTAGGACGGTCAAGAAGTCCTATGGACGGTCAAGAATTCCTAAGGGCGGTCAAGAAGTACTTAGGACGGTCAAGAAGTCTTTAGGACGGTCAAAAAGTCCTCAGGACGGTCAAGAAATCCTAAGGCCGGTCAAGAAGTCCTATGGACAGTCAAGAGGTCCTATGGACGGTCAAGAAGTCCTTAGGACGCTGAAAAATTTGTAAGGACGGTCAAGAAGTCCTTAGGACGGGTAAGAAGTCCTTAGGACGGTCAAGAAGTCCTTAGGGCGGTCAAGAAGTCCTTAGGACGGTCAAAAAGTCATCAGGACCGCCAAGAAGTCTTTAGGACGGTCAAGAAGCCATAAGAACGGTCAAGAAATCCTAAGGCCGGTCAAGAAGTCCTATGGACAGTCAAGAGGTCCTATGAACGGTCAAGAAGTCCTTAGGACGCTCAAGAAGTCCTAAGGACGGTCAAGAAGTCCTTAGGACGGGTATGAAGTCCTTAGGAAAGGTCAAGAAGTCCTTAGGACGGTCAAGAAGTCCTTAGGACGGTCAACAAGTCCTTATGACGGTCAAGAGGTCCTATGGACGGTAAAGAAGTCCTATGGACGGTCAAGAAGTCCTTAGGACGGTCAAGATGTCCTTAGGAAGGTCAAGAGGTCCTATTGACGGTCAAGAAGTCCTATGGACGGTCAAGAAGTCCTTAGGACGGTCAAGAAGTCCTATGGACGGTCAAGAAGTCCTATGGACGGTCAAGAAGTCCTTAGGACGGTCAAGAAGTCCTATGGACGGTCAAGAATTCCTAAGGGCGGTCAAGAAGTCCTAAGGACGGTCAAGAAGTCCTTAGGACGACCAAGAAGTCCTTAGGGCGGTCAAGAAGTCTTTAGGACGGTCAAGAAGTCTTTAGGACGGTTAAGAAGTCCTAAGGACGGTCAAGAAGTCCTTAGGACGGGTATGAAGTCCTTAGGAAAGGTCAAGAAGTCTTTAGGACGGTCAAGAAGTCCTTAGGACGGTCAACAAGTCCTTATGACGGTCAAGAGGTCCTATGGACGGTAAAGAAGTCATATGGACGGTCAAGAAGTCCTTAGGACGGTCAAGAAGTCCTTAGGATGGTCAAGAGGTCCTATTGACGGTCAAGAAGTCCTTAGGACGGTCAAGAAATCCTAACGACGGTCAAGAAGTGCTATGGACGGTCAAGAGGTCCTATGGACGGTCAACAAGTCCTTTGGACGCTCAAGAAGTCCTAAAGTCGGTCAAGAAGTCCTTAGGACTGTCAACAAGTCCTTATGACGGTCAAGAGGTCCTATGGACGGTAAAGAAGTCCTATGGACGGTCAAGAAGTCCTTAGGAAGGTCAAGAAGTCCTTAGGACGGTCAAGAGGTCCTATTGACGGTCAAGAAGTCCTTAGGACGGTCAAGAAGTCATTAGGACGGTCAAGAAGTACTTAGGACGGTCAAGAAGTCCTTAGCACGGTCAAGAAGTCCTTAGGACGGTCAAGAAGTCCTTAGGGCGGTCAAGAAGTCCTTAGGACGGTCAAGAAGTCCTATGGACGGTCTAGAAGTCCTTAGGACGGTCAAGAAGTCCTATGGACGGTCAAGAATTCCTAAGGGCGGTCAAGAAGTACTTAGGACGGTCAAGAAGTCTTTAGGACGGTCAAAAAGTCCTCAGGACAGCCAAGAAGTCTTTAGGACGGTCAACAAGTCCTTAGGACGGTCAAGAAGTCCTTAGGACGGTCAAGAAGTCCTATGGACGGTCAAGAAGTCCTTAGGACGGTCAAGAAGTCCTATGGACGGTCAAGAATTCCTAAGGGCGGTCAAGAAGTACTTAGGACGGTCAAGAAGTCTTTAGGACGGTCAAAAAAGTCCTCAGGACGGCCAAGAAGTCTTTAGGTCGGTCAAGAAGTCCTTAGGACGGTCAAGAAGTCCTTAGCACGGTCAAGAAGTCCTTAGGACGGTCAAGAAGTCCTTAGGGCGGTCAAGAAGTCCTTAGGACGGTCAAGAAGTCCTATGGACGGTCAAGAAGTCCTTAGGACGGTCAAGAAGTCCTATGGACGGTCAAGAATTCCTTAGGGCGGTCAAGAAGTACTTAGGACGGTCAAGAAGTCTTTAGGACGGTCAAAAAGTCCTTAGGACGACCAAGAAGTCCTTAGGGCGGTCAAGAAGTCTTTAGGACGGTCAAGAAGTCTTTAGGACGGTTAAGAAGTCCTAAGGACGGTCAAGAAGTCCTTAGGACGGGTATGAAGTCCTTAGGAAAGGTCAAGAAGTCTTTAGGACGGTCAAGAAGTCCTTAGGACGGTCAAGAGGTCCTATTGACGGTCAAGAAGTCCTTAGGACGGTCAAGAAATCCTAACGACGGTCAAGAAGTGCTATGGACGGTCAAGAGGTCCTATGGACGGTCAAGAAGTCCTTTGGACGCTCAAGAAGTCCTAAGGACGGTCAAGAAGTCCTTAGGGACG
>JAILYF010000261.1:0-53569 GCA_025491095.1 Brachionus asplanchnoidis
AATGACTTGCCCAACAATTGTAATGACCTAGCCAACCACTGTTAATCACTGATCCGACTCTAAAAAATGACTTTGCCAACAATTGTAATGACTTTGCCAAACTACTGTTTATAACTTATCCGACCTCAAAAATGTCTTGCCCAACAATTGTAATGACCTAGCCAACCACTGTTAATCACTGATCCGACTCTAAAAATGACTTGCCCAACATTTGTAATGACTTTGCCAACTACTGTTTATAAACTTATCCGACCTCAAAAATGTCTTTGCCCAACAATTGTAAAGCTTTGCCCAACAATTGTAATGACTTTGCCAACACTTAAATTACTTATCCGAATCTAAAAATGACTTTGCCCAACAATTGTAATGACTTTGCCAACCACTGTTATCACTTATCCGACCTCTAAAATGACTTTGCCCAACATTGTAATGACTTGCCACCACTGTAATCACTTATCCGACCTCTAAAAAGACTTTGCCCAATAATTGTAAGACTTTGCCAACTACTGTTTATCACTTATCCGACCTCATAAAATGACTTTGCCAAACAATTGTAATGACTTTGCCAACCACGGTTAATCACTTATCCGACCTCTAAAAATGACTTTGCCCAAACAATTGTAATGACTTTGCAACCACTGTTAATCACTAATTCGACCTCTAAAAATGACTTTGCCCAACAATTGTAATGACTTTGCCAACCACTGTTAATCACTTATCCGACCTCAAAAAATGACTTTGCCAACAATTGTAATGACTTTGCCCAACACTTGTAATGACTTTGCCAACCACTGTTAATCACTTACCGACCTCTAAAATGACTTTGCCTAACAATTGTAATGACTTTGCCAACCACTGTAATCACTTATCCGACCTCTAAAATGACTTTGCCCAACAATTGTAATGACCTAGCCAACCCTGTTAATCACTGATCCGACCTCTAAAATGACTTTGCCCAACAATTGTAAGACTTTTGCCAACTACTGTTTATAACTTATCCGACCTCAAAAATGTCTTTGCCCAAACAATTGTAATGACCTAGCCAACCACTGTTAATCACTGATCCGACCTCTAAAAATGACTTTGCCCAAAAATTGTAAGACTTTGCCAACTACTGTTTATAACTTATCCGACCTCAAAAAATGTCTTGCCCAACAATTGTAAAACTTTGCCCAACAATTGTAATGACTTTGCCACCACTGTTATATTATCCGACAATCTAAAAAGACTTTGCCAACAATTGTAATGACTTGCCAACCACTGTTAATCACTTATCCGACCTCTAAAAATGACTTGGCCCAACAATTGTAATGACTTTGCCAACCACTGTTAATCACTTATCCGACCTCAAAAATGACTTTGCCCTAATTGTAATGACTTTGCCAACTACTGTTTATCACTTATCCGACCTCATAAAATGACTTTGCCAAACAATTGTAAGACTTGCCAACCACGGTTAATCACTTATCCGACCTCTAAAAATGACTTGCCAACAATTGTAATGACTTTGCCACCACTGTTAATCACTAATTCGACCTCTAAAAATGACTTTGCACAACAATTGTATGACTTTGCCCAACAATTGTAATGACTTTGCCAACCACTGTTAATCACTTATACGACCTCTAAAAATGAATTTGCCCAACAATTGTAATGACTTTGCCAACATTGTAATGACTTTGCGAACCACTGTAAATCACTTATCCGACCTAAAAATTACTTGCCCAACAATTGTAATGACTTGCCAACCACTGTAAATCACTTATCCGACCTCTAAAAATGACTTTGCCCAACAATTGTAATGACTTTGCCCAACAATTGTAAGGACTTTGCGAACCACTGTTAATCACTTATCCGACCTCTAAAATTACTTTGCCAACAATTGTAATGACTTGCAACCACTGTAATCACTTATCCGACCTCTAAAAAGACTTGTCCAACAATTGTAATGACTTTGCCAACTATGTTTATCACTTATCCGACCTCTAAAAATGAATTTGCCCAACAATTGTAATGACTTTGCCCAACAATGTAATGACTTTGCGAACCACTGTAAAGCACTTATCCGACCTCTAAAAATTACTTTGCCCAACAATTGTAATGACTTTGCCAACTACTGTTTATCACTTATCCTACCTCAAAAAAATGACTTGCCCAAACATTGTAAGGACTTTGCAACAATTGTAATGACTTTGCGAACCACTGTTAATCATTATCCGACCTCTAAAATTACTTTGCCCAACAATTGTAATGACTTTGCCAACCACTTAATCACTTATCCGACCTCTAAAAATGACTTTGTCCAACCAATTGTAATGACTTTGCCAACTACTGTTTATCACTTATCCGACCTCAAAAATGACTTTGCCCAACAATTGTATGACTTTGCCCAACAATTGTAAGACTTGCCAAACCACTGTTAATCACTATCCGACCTCTAAATGACTTGTCCAACAATTGTAATGACTTTGCAACTACTGTTTATCACTTATCCGACTCTAAAAATGAATTTGCCCAACAATTGTAATGACTTTGCCCACAATTGTAATGACTTTGCGAACCACTGTAAATCTTATCCGACCTCTAAAATTACTTTGCCCACAATTGTAATGACTTTGCCAACTACTGTTTATCACTTACGACCTCTAAAAATGACTTTGCCCAACAATGTAAGACTTTGCCCAACAATTGTAATGATTTGCGAACCACTGTTAATCACTATCCGACCTCTAAAAATTACTTTGCCCAACAATTGTAAGACTTTGCCAACCACTGTTAATCACTTATCCGACCTCTAAAAAGACTTTGTCCAACAATTGTAATGACTTTGCCAACTACTGTTTATCACTTATCCGACCTCAAAAATGACTTTGCCCAACAATTGTAATGACTTTGCCCAACAATTGTAATGACTTTGCCACCACTGTTAATCACTTATCCGACCTCCAAAAATGACTTTGCCCAACAATTGTAATGACCTTGCCCAACAATTGTAATGACTTTGCCAACCACTGTTAATCACTTATCCGACCTCTAAAAATGACTTTGCCCAACAATTGTAATGACTTTGCCAACCACTGTTAATAACTTATACGACCTCTAAAAATGAATTTGCCCAACAATTGTAATGACTTTTCCAACCACTGTAGATCCCTAATTCGACTTCTAAAAATGACTTTGCCCAACAATTGTAATAACTTTGCCAACCACTGTAATCACTAATTCGACCTCTAAAAATGACTTTGCCCAACAATTGTGATGACTTTGCCAACAATTGTATGACTTTACCCAACAATTGTATGACTTTGCCAACCACTGTTAATCACTTATACGACCTCGTAAAATGACTTGCCAACAACCGTTAATTACTTATCCGACATCTAAAAATGACTTGCCCAACAATTGTAATGACTTTGCCAACCATGTTAATCACTTATCCGACCTCTAAAAATGACTTGCCTAACAATTGTAATGACTTTGCCAACCACTGTTAATCACTTATCCGACCTCTAAAATGACTTTGCCCAACAATTGTAATGACCTAGCCAACCACTGTTAATCACTGATCCGACCTCTAAAAATGACTTTGCCCAACATTGTAATGACTTTGCCCAACAATTGTAATGACTTGCCAACCACTGTAATTACTTATCCGACCTCAAAAATGTCTTTGCCCAACAATTGTAATGACTTGCCCAACAATTGTAATGACTTTGCCAACCACTGTTAATTACTTATCCGACATCTAAAAATGACTTTGCCAACAATTGTAATGACTTTGCCAACCACTGTTAATCACTTTCCGACCTCTAAAAATGACTTTGCCCAACAATGTAATGACTTTGTTAACCACTGTTAATCATTATCCGACCTCTAAAATGACTTGCCCAATAATTGTAATGACTTTGCCAACTACTGTTTATCACTTATCCGACCTCAAAAAATGACTTTGCCAAACAATTGTAATGACTTTGCCAACCACGGTTAATCACTTATCCGACCTCTAAAAATGACTTTGCCCAACATTGTAATGACTTTGCCCAACAATTGTAATGACTTTGCCAAACCACGTTAATCACTTATACGACCTCTAAAAATGAATTTGCCCAACAATTGTAATGACTTTGCCAAACAATTGTAATGACTTTGCCACCACTGTTAATCACTTATCGACCTCTAAAATTACTTGCCCAACAATTGTAATGACTTTGCCAACCACTTAATCACTTTTCCGACCTCTAAAAATGACTTTGCCCAACAATTGTAATGACTTTGCCCAACAATTGTAATGACTTTGCCAACCACTGTTAATCACTATCCGACCTCAAAAAATGACTTTGCCCAACAATTGTAATGACTTTGCAAACAATTGTAATGACTTTGCCAACTACTGTTTATCACTTATCCGACCTCAAAAAATGACTTTGCCCAACAATGTAATGACTTTGCCCAACAATTGTATGACTTTGCGAACCACTGTTAATCACTTATCCGACCTCTAAAATTACTTTGCCCAACAATTGGTAATGACTTTGCCAACCACTGTTAATCACTTATCCGACCTCAAATGACTTTGCCCAACAATTGTAATGACTTTGCCAACTACTGTTTATCACTTATCCGACCTCAAAAAATGACTTTGCCCAACAATTGTAATGACTTTGCCCAACAATTGTAATGACTTTGCCAACCACTGTTAATCACTTATCCGACCTCAAAAAATGACTTTGCCCAACAATTGTAATGACTTTGCCCAACAATTGTAATGACTTTGCCAACCACTGTTAATCACTTATCCGACCTCTAAAAATGACTTTGCCCAACAATTGTAATGACTTTGCCAACCACTGTTATCACTTATACGACCTCTAAAAATGAATTTGCCCAACAATTGTAATGACTTTCCAACCACTGTAGATCACTAATTCGACTTCTAAAAATGACTTTGCCCAACAATTGTAATGACTTTGCCAACCACTGTTAATCACTAATTCGACCTCTAAAAATGACTTTGCCCAACAATTGTGATGACTTTGCCCAACAATTGTAATGACTTTACCCAACAATTGTAATGACTTGCCAACCACTGTTAATCACTTATACGACCTCTAAAAATGACTTTGCCAACAACCGTTAATTACTTATCCGACATCTAAAAATGACTTTGCTCAACAATTGTAATGACTTTGCCAACCACTGTTAATCACTTATCCGACCTCTAAAAATGACTTGCCTAACAATTGTAATGACTTTGCCAACCACTGTTAATCACTTATCCGACCTCTAAAAATGACTTTGCCCAACAATTGTAATGACCAAGCCAACCACTGTTAATCACTGATCCGACCTCTAAAAATGACTTGCCCAACAATTGTAATGACTTTGCCCACAATTGTAATGACTTTGCCAACCACTGTTAATTACTATTCCGACATCAAAAATGTCTTTGCCCAACAATTGTAATGACTTTTCCCAACAATTGTAATGACTTTGCCAACCACTGTTAATTACTTATCCGACATCTAAAAATGACTTTGCCCAACAATTGTAATGACTTTGCCAACCACTGTTAATCACTTATCCGACCTCTAAAAATTACTTTGCCCAACAATTGTAATGACTTTGTTAACCACTGTTAATCACTTATCCGACCTCTAAAAATGACTTTGCCCAACAATTGTAATGACTTTGCCCAACAATTGTAATGACTTTGCCAACCACTGTTAATCACTTATACGACCTCTAAAAATGAATTTGCCCAACAATTGTAATGACTTTGCCCAACAATTGTAATGACTTTGCCAACCACTGTTAATCACTTATCCGACCTCTAAAATTACTTTGCCCAACAATTGTAATGACTTTGCCAACCACTGTTAATCACTTATCCGACCTCTAAAAATGACTTTGCCCAACAATTGTAATGACTTTGCCCAACAATTGTAATGACTTTGCCAACCACTGTTAATCACTTATCCGACCTCAAAAAATGACTTTGCCCAACAATTGTAATGACTTTGCACAACAATTGTAATGACTTTGCCAACCACTGTTAATCACTTATCCGACCTCAAAAAATGACTTTGCCCACAATTGTAATGACTTTCCAACTACTGTTATCACTTATCCGACCTCAAAGAATGACTTGCACAACAATTGTAATGACTTGCCAACCACTGTTAATTACTTATCCGACCTCTAAAAATGACATTGCCCAACAATTGTAATGACTTTGCCAACCACTTTTAATCACTTATCCGACCTCTAAAATAACTTTTCGCAACAATTGTAATGACCTAGCCAACCACTGTTAATCACTGATCCGACCTCTAAAAATGACTTTGCCCAACAATTGTAATGACTTTGCCAACTACTGTTTATCACTTATCCGACCTCAAAAATGACTTTGCCCAACAATTGTAATGACTTTGCCCAACAATTGTAATGACTTTGCCAACCACTGTTAATCACTTATACGACCTCTAAAAATGATTTGCCAACCACCGTTAATTACTTATCCGACATCTAAAAATGACTTTGCCCAACAATTGTAATGACTTTGCCAACCACTGTTAATCACTTATCCGACCTCTAAAAATGACTTTGCCTAACAATTGTAATGACTTTGCCAACCACTGTTAATCACTTATCCGACCTCTAAAAATGACTTTGCCCAACAATTGTAATGACCTAGCCAACCACTGTTAATCACTGATCCGACCTCTAAAAATGACTTGCCCAACAATTGTAATGACTTTGCCAACTACTGTTTATAACTTATCCGACCTCAAAAATGTCTTTGCCCAACAATTGTAATGACTTTGCCCAACAATTGTAATGACTTTGCCAACCACTGTTAATTACTTATCCGACATCTAAAAATGACTTTGCCCAACAATTGTAATGACCTTGCCAACCACTGTTAATCACTTATCCGACCTCTAAAAATGACTTTGCACAACAATTGTAATGACTTTGCCCAACAATTGTAATGACTTTGCCAACCACTGTTAATCACTTATACGACCTCTAAAAATGAATTTGCCCAACAATTGTAATGACTTTGCCCAACAATTGGTAATGACTTTGCCAACCACTGTTAATCACTTATCCGACCTCTAAAATTACTTTGCCCACAATTGTAATGACTTTGCCAACCACTGTTAATCACTTATCCGACCTCTAAAAATGACTTTGC
Source organism: Brachionus asplanchnoidis (assembly GCA_025491095.1). Taxonomy (NCBI): domain Eukaryota; kingdom Metazoa; phylum Rotifera; class Eurotatoria; order Ploima; family Brachionidae; genus Brachionus; species Brachionus asplanchnoidis. Next base: position 7,199 of record JAILYF010000261.1, read on the forward strand.
CCAACAATTGTAATGACTTTGACAACTACTGTTTATCACTTATCCGACCTCAAAAAATGACTTTGCCCAACAATTGTAATGACTTTGCCCAACAATTGTAATGACTTTGCCAACCACTGTTAATCACTTATCCGACCTCAAAAAATGACTTTGCCCAACAATTGTAATGACTTTGCCCAACAATTGTAATGACTTTGCCAACCACTGTTAATCACTTATTCCGACCTCTAAAAATGACTTTGCCCAACAATTGTAATGACTTTGCCAACCACTGTTAATCACTTATACGACCTCTAAAAATGAATTTGCCCAACAATTGTAATGACTTTTCCAACCACTGTTAATCACTAATTCGACCTCTAAAAATGACTTTGCCCAACAATTGTGATGACTTTGCCCAACAATTGTAATGACTTTGCCCAACAATTGTAATGACTTTGCCAACCACTGTTAATCACTTATACGACCTCTAAAAAATGACTTTGCCAACCACCGTTAATTACTTATCCGACATCTAAAAATGACTTTGCCCAACAATTGTAATGACTTTGCCAACCACTGTTAATCACTTATCCGACCTCTAAAAATGACTTTGCCTAACAATTGTAATGACTTTGCCAACCACTGTTAATCACTTATCCGACCTCTAAAAATGACTTTGCCCAACAATTGTAATGACCTAGCCAACCACTGTTAATCACTGATCCGACCTCTAAAAATGACTTTGCCCAACAATTGTAATGACTTTGCCCAACAATTGTAATGACTTTGCCAACCACTGTTAATTACTTATCCGACCTCAAAAATGTCTTTGACCAACCAATTGTAATGACTTTGCCCAACAATTGTAATGACTTTGCCCAACAATTGTAATTGACTTTGCCAACCACTGTTAATCACTTATCCGACCTCTAAAAATGACTTTGCCCAACAATTGTAATGACTTTGCCAACCACTGTTAATCACTTATCCGACCTCTAAAAATGACTTTGCCCAATAATTGTAATGACTTTGCCAACTACTGTTTATCACTTATCCGACCTCAAAAAATGACTTTGCCAAACAATTGTAATGACTTTGCCAACCACGGTTAATCACTTATCCGACCTCTAAAAATGACTTTGCCCAACAATTGTAATGACTTTGCCCAACAATTGTAATGACTTTGCCAACCACTGTTAATCACTTATACGACCTCTAAAATGAATTTGCCCAACAATTGTAATGACTTTGCCCAACAATTGTAATGACTTTGCCAACCACTGTTAATCACTTATCCGACCTCTAAAAATTACTTTGCCCAACAATTGTAATGACTTTGCCAACCACTGTTAATCACTTATCCGACCTCTAAAATGACTTTTGCCCAACAATTGTAATGACTTTGCCCAACAATTGTAATGACTTTGCCAACCACTGTTAATCACTTATCCGACCTCAAAAATGACTTTGCCCAACAATTGTAATGACTTTGCACAACAATTGTAATGACTTTGCCAACCACTGTAAATCACTTATCCGACCTCAAAAAATGACTTTGCCCAACAATTGTAATGACTTTGCCAACCACTGTTAATAACTTATCCGACCTCTAAAAATGACATTGCCCAACAATTGTAATGACTTTGCCAACCACTTTTAATCACTTATCCGACCTCTAAAAATGACTTTTCCCAACAATTGTAATGACCTAGCCAACCACTGTTAATCACTGATCCTACCTCTAAAAATGACTTTGCCAAACAATTGTAATGACTTTGCCAACTACTGTTTATCACTTATCCGACCTCAAAAATGACTTTGCCCAACAATTGTAATGACTTTGCCCAACAATTGTAATGACTTTGCCAACCACTTTAATCACTTATCCGACCTCTAAAAATGACTTTGCCCAACAATTGTAATGACTTTGCCAACCACTGTTAATCACTTATCCGACCTCTAAAAATGACTTTGCCCAACAATTGTAATGACTTGCCAACTACTGTTTATCACTTATCCGACCTCAAAAAATGATTTTGCCTAACAATTGTAATGACTTTGCCAACCACGGTTAATCACTTATCCGACCTCTAAAAATGACTTTGCCCAACAATTGTAATGACTTTGCCAACCACTGTTAATCACTTATTCGACCTCTAAAAATGACTTTGCACAACAATTGTAATGACTTTGCCCAACAATTGTAATGACTTTGCCAACCACTGTTAATCACTTATACGACCTCTAAAAAATGAATTTGCCCAACAATTGTAATGACTTTGCCCAACAATTGTAATGACTTTCCCAACCTCTGTTAATCACTTATCCGACATCTAAAAATGACTTTGCCCAACAATTGTAATGACTTTGCCAACCACTGTTAATCACTTATCCGACCTCTAAAAATGACTTTGCCCAACAATTGTAATGACTTTGCCAACTACTGTTTATCACTTATCCGACCTCAAAAAATGTCTTTGCCCAACAATTGTAATAAATTGCCCAACAATTGTAATGACTTTGCCAACCACGGTTAATCACTTATCCGACCTCTAAAAATGACTTTGCACAACAATTGAAATGACTTTGCCAACCACTGTTAATTACTTATCCGACATCTAAAAATGACTTTGCCCAACAATTGTAATGACTTTGCCAACCACTGTTAATCACTTATTCGACCTCTAAAAATGACTTTGCCTAACAATTGTAATGACTTTGCCAACTACTGTTATCTTTTATCCGACCCTCAAAAAATGACTTTGCCAAACAATTGTAATGACTTTGCCAACCACTGTTAATCACTTATCCGACCTCAAAAAATGACTTTGCCCAACAATTGTAATGACTTTGCCAACTACTGTTTATCACTTATCCGACCTCAAAAAATGACTTTGCCCAACAATTGTAATGACTTTGCCCAACAATTGTAATTACTTTGCCAACCACTGTTAATCACTTATCCTTCCCCTAAAAATGACTTTGCCCAACAATTGTAATGACTTTGCCCAACAATTGTAATGACTTTGCCAACTACTGTTTATCACTTATCCGACCTCTAAAAATGAATTTGCCCAACAATTGTAATGACTTTGCCCAACAATTGTAATGACTTTGCCAACCACTGTTAATCACTTATCCGACCTCTAAAAATGAATTTGCACAACAATTGTAATGACTTTGCCAACCACTGTTAATTACTTATCCGACATCTAAAAATGACTTTGCCCAACAATTGTAATGACTTTGCCAACCACTGTTAATCACTAATTCGACCTCTAAAAATGACTTTGCCCAACAATTGTAATGACTTTGCCAACTACTGTTTATCTTTTATCCGACCTCAAAAAATGATTTTGCCCAACAATTGTAATGACTTTGCCAACTACTGTTTATCACTTATCCGACCTCAAAAAATGACTTTGCCCAACAATTGTAATGACTTTGCCAAACAATTGTAATGACTTGCCACCACTGTTAATCACTTATCCGACCTCTAAAAATGACTTTGCCCAACAATTGTAATGAACTTTGCCAACTACTGTTTATCACTATCCGACCTCAAAAAATGACTTTGCCAACCACGGTTAATCACTTATCCGACCTCTAAAAATTATTTTGCACAACAATTGTAATGACTTTGCCAACCACTGTTAATTACTTATCCGACATCTAAAAATGACTTTGCCCAACAATTGTAATGACTTTGCCAACTACTGTTAATTACTTATCCGAAATCTAAAAATGACTTTGCCCAACAATTGGAATGACTTAGCAAACCACTGTTAATCACTTATCCGACCTCTAAAAATGACTTTGCCCAACAATTGTGATGACTTTGCCCAACAATTGTAATGACTTTGCCAACCACTGTTAATCACTTATCCGACTTCTAAAATGACTTTGCCCAACAATTGTAATGACTTTGCCCAACAATTGTAATGACTTTGCCAACCACTGTTAATCACTTATCCGACCTCTAAAAATGACTTTGCCCAACAATTGTAATGACTTTGCCAACCACTGTTAATCACTTATCCGACCTCTAAAAATGACTTTGCCCAACAATTGTAATGACTTTGCCAACTACTGTTTATCACTTATCCGACCTCAAAAAATGACTTTGCCAAACAATTGTAATGACTTTGCCAACCACGGTTAATCACTTATCCGACCTCTAAAAATGACTTTGCCCAACAATTGTAATGACTTTGCCAACCACTGTTAATCACTTATACGACCTCTAAAAATGACTTTGCCAACCACCGTTAATTACTTATCCGACATCTAAAAATGACTTTGCCCAACAATTGTAATGACTTTGCCAACCACTGTTAATCACTTATCCGACCTCTAAAAATGACTTTGCCCAACAATTGTAATGACTTTGCCAACTACTGTTTATCACTTATCCGACCTCAAAATGACTTTGCCCAACAATTGTAATGACTTTGCCCAACAATTGCAATGACTTTGCCAACCACTGTTAATCACTTATCCGACCTCTAAAAATGAATTTGCACAACAATTGTAATGACTTTGCCAACCACTGTTAATTACTTATCCGACATCTAAAAATGACTTTGCCCAACAATTGTAATGACTTTGCCAACCACTGTTAATCACTAATTCGACCTCTAAAAATGACTTTGCCCAACAATTGTAATGACTTTGCCAACTACTGTTTATCTTTTATACCGACCTCAAAAAATGATTTTGCCAAACAATTGTAATGACTTTGCCAACCACTGTTAATCACTTATCCGACCTCAAAAAATGACTTTGCCCAACAATTGTAATGACTTTGCCAACTACTGTTTATCACTTATCCGACCTCAAAAAATGACTTTGCCCAACAATTGTAATGACTTTGCCAAACAATTGTAATGACTTTGCCAACCACTGTTAATCACTTATCCGACCTCTAAAATGACTTTGCCCAACAATTGTAATGACTTTGCCAACTACTGTTTATCACTAATCCGACCTCAAAAAATGACTTTGCCAACCACGGTTTAATCACTTATCCGACCTCTAAAAATTATTTTGCACAACAATTGTAATGACTTTGCCAACCACTGTTAATTACTTATCCGACATCTAAAAATGACTTTGCCAACAATTGTAATGACTTTGCCAACTACTGTTAATTACTTATCCGAAATCTAAAAATGACTTTGCCCAACAATTGTAATGACTTAGCAAACCACTGTTAATCACTTATCCGACCTCTAAAAATGACTTTGCCCAACAATTGTGATGACTTTGCCCAACAATTGTAATGACTTGCCAACCACTGTTAATCACTTATCCGACTTCTAAAAATGACTTTGCCCAACAATTGTGATGACTTTGCCCAACAATTGTAATGACTTTGCCACCACTGTTAATCACTTATCCGACCTCTAAAAATGAATTTGCACAACAATTGTAATGACTTTGCCAACCACTGTTAATTACTTATCCGACATCTAAAAATGACTTTGCCCAACAATTGTAATGACTTTGCCAACTACTGTTAATTACTTATCCGAAATCTAAAAATGACTTTGCCCAACAATTGTAATGACTTAGCAAACCACTGTTAATCACTTATCCGACCTCTAAAAATGACTTTGCCCAACAATTGTGATGACTTTGCCCAACAATTGTAATGACTTTGCCAACCAATGTTAATCACTTATCCGACTTCTAAAAATGACTTTGCCCAACAATTGTGATGACTTTGCCCAACAATTGTAATGACTTTGCCAACCACTGTTAATCACTTATCCGACCTCTAAAAATGAATTTGCACAACAATTGTAATGACTTTGCCAACCACTGTTAATTACTTATCCGACATCTAAAATGACTTTGCCCAACAATTGTAATGACTTTGCCAACCACTGTTAATCACTAATTCGACCTCTAAAAATGACTTGCCCAACAATTGTAATGACTTTGCCAACTACTGTTTATCTTTTATCCGACCTCAAAAAATGATTTTGCCAAACAATTGTAATGACTTTGCCAACCACTGTTAATCACTTATCCGACCTCAAAAAATGACTTTGCCCAACAATTGTAATGACTTTGCCAACTACTGTTTATCACTTATCCGACCTCAAAAAATGACTTTGCCCAACAATTGTAATGACTTTGCCAAACAATTGTAATGACTTTGCCAACCACTGTTAATCACTTATCCGACCTCTAAAAATGACTTTGCCCAACAATTGTAATGACTTTGCCAACTACTGTTATCACTAATCCGACCTCAAAAAATGACTTTGCCAACCACGGTTAATCACTTATCCGACCTCTAAAAATTATTTTGCACAACAATTGTAATGACTTTGCCAACCACTGTTAATTACTTATCCGACATCTAAAAATGACTTTGCCCAACAATTGTAATGACTTTGCCAACTACTGTTAATTACTTATCCGAAATCTAAAAATGACTTTGCCCAACAATTGTAATGACTTAGCAAACAACTGTTAATCACTTATCCGACCTCTAAAAATGACTTTGCCCAACAATTGTGATGACTTTGCCCAACAATTGTAATGACTTTGCCAACCACTGTTAATCACTTATCCGACTTCTAAAAATGGACTTTGCCCAACAATTGTAATGACTTTGCCCAACAATTGTAATGACTTTGCCAACCACTGTTAATCACTTATCCGACCTCTAAAAATGACTTTGCCCAACAATTGTAATGACTTTGCCAACCACTGTTAATCACTTATCCGACCTCTAAAATGACTTTGCCCAACAATTGTAATGACTTTGCCAACTACTGTTTATCACTTATCCGACCTCAAAAAATGACTTTGCCAAACAATTGTAATGACTTTGCCAACCACGGTTAATCACTTATCCGACCTCTAAAATGACTTTGCCCAACAATTGTAATGACTTTGCCAACCACTGTTAATCACTTATACGACCTCTAAAAATGACTTTGCCAACCACCGTTAATTACTTATCCGACATCTAAAAATGACTTTGCCCAACAATTGTAATGACTTTGCCAACCACTGTTAATCACTTATCCGACCTCTAAAAATGACTTTGCCCAACAATTGTAATGACTTTGCCAACTACTGTTTATCACTTATCCGACCTCAAAAATGACTTTGCCCAACAATTGTAATGACTTTGCCCAACAATTGCAATGACTTTGCCAACCACTGTTAATTACTTATACGACATCTAAAAATGACTTTGCCCAACAATTGTAATGACTTTGCAACCACTGTTATCACTTATCCGACCTCTAAAAATGACTTTGCCCAACAATTGTAATGACTTGCCAACCACTGTTAATCACTTATCCGACCTCTAAAAATGACTTTGCCCAACAATTGTAATGACTTTGCCAACTACTGTTATCACTTATCCGACCTCAAAAAATGACTTTGCCAAACAATTGTAATGACTTTGCCAACCACGGTTAATCACTTATCCGACCTCTAAAAATGACTTTGCCCAACAATTGTAATGACTTTGCCAACCACTGTTAATCACTAATTCGACCTCTAAAAATGACTTTGCACAACAATTGTAATGACTTTGCCCAACAATTGTAATGACTTTGCCAACCACCGTTAATCACTTATACGACCTCTAAAAATGAATTTGCCCAACAATTGTAATGACTTTGCCAACTACTGTTTATCACTTATCCGACCTCAAAAATGACTTTGCCAAACAATTGTAATGACTTTTGCCAACCACGGTTAATCACTTATCCGACCTCTAAAAATGACTTTGCCCAACAATTGTAATGACTTTGCCAACCACTGTTAATCACTAATTCGACCTCTAAAAATGACTTTGCACAACAATTGTAATGACTTTGCCCAACAATTGTAATGACTTTGCCAACCACTGTTAATCACTTATACGACCTCTAAAAATGAATTTGCCCAACAATTGTAATGACTTTGCCCAACAATTGTAATGACTTTGCCAACCACTGTTAATCACTAATTCGACCTCTAAAAATGACTTTGCACAACAATTGTAATGACTTTGCCCAACAATTGTAATGACTTGCCAACCACTGTTAATCACTTATACGACCTCTAAAAATGAATTTGCCCAACAATTGTGATGACTTTGCCAACTACTGTTTATCACTTATCCGACCTCAAAAAATGACTTTGCCAAACAATTGTAATGACTTTTGCCAACCACGGTTAATCACTTATCCGACCTCTAAAAATGACTTTGCCCAACAATTGTAATGACTTTGCCAACCACTGTTAATCACTAATTCGACCTCTAAAAATGACTTTGCACAACAATTGTAATGACTTTGCCCAACAATTGTAATGACTTTGCCAACCACTGTTAATCACTTATACGACCTCTAAAATGAATTTGCCCAAAAATTGTAATGACTTTGCCCAACAATTGTAATGACTTTGCCAACCACTGTTAATCACTTATCCGACCTCAAAAAATGACTTGCCCAACAATTGTAATGACTTTGCCCAACAATTGTAATGACTTTGCCAACCACTGTTAATCACTTATCCGACCTCTAAAAATGAATTTGCCCAAAAATTGTAATGACTTTGCCCAACAATTGTAATGACTTTGCCAACCACTGTTAATCACTTATCCGACCTCAAAAATGACTTTGCCCAACAATTGTAATGACTTTGCCCAACAATTGTAATGACTTTGCCAACCACTGTTAATCACTTATACGACCTCTAAAAATGAATTTGCCCAAAAATTGTAATGACTTGCCCAACAATTGTAATGACTTTGCCAACCACTGTTAATCACTTATCCGACCTCAAAAAATGACTTTGCCCAACAATGTAATGACTTTGCCCAACAATTGTAATGACTTTGCCCAACAATTGTAATGACTTTGCCAACCACTGTTAATCACTTATCCGACCTCAAAAAATGACTTTGCCCAACAATTGTAATGACTTTGCCCAACAATTGTAATGACTTTGCCAACCACTGTTAATCACTTATCCGACCTCTAAAAATGACTTTGCCCAACAATTGTAATGACTTTGCCAACAATTGTAATGACTTTGCCAACCACTGTTAATCACTTATCCGACCTCTAAAAATGACTTTGCCCAACAATTGTAATGACTTTGCCAACCACTGTTAATCACTAATTCGACCTCTAAAAATGACTTTGCACAACAATTGTAATGACTTTGCCCAACAATTGTAATGACTTTGCCAACCACTGTTAATCACTTATACGACCTCTAAAAATGAATTTGCCCAACAATTGTAATGACTTTGCCCAACAATTGTAATGACTTTGCCAACCACTGTTAATCACTAATTCGACCTCTAAAAATGACTTTGCACAACAATTGTAATGACTTTGCCCAACAATTGTAATGACTTTGCCAACCACTGTTAATCACTTATACGACCTCTAAAAATGAATTTGCCCAACAATTGTGATGACTTTGCCAACTACTGTTTATCACTTATTCCGACCTCAAAAAATGACTTGCCCAAACAATTGTAATGACTTTGCCACCACGGTTAATCACTTATCCGACCTCTAAAAAGACTTTGCCCAACAATTGTAATGACTTGCCAACCACTGTTAATCACTAATTCGACCTCTAAAAATGACTTTGCACAAACAATTGTAATGACTTTGCCCAACAATTGTAATGACTTTGCCAAACCACTGTTAATCACTTATACGACCTCTAAAATGAATTTGCCCAAAAATTGTAATGACTTTGCCCAACAATTGTAATGACTTTGCCAACCACTGTTAATCACTTATCCGACCTCAAAAAATGCCTTTGCCCAACAATTTGTAATGACTTTGGCCCAACAATTGTAATGACTTGCCCAACAATTGTAATGACTTTGCCAACCACTGTTAATCACGTATCCGACCTCAAAAATGACTTTGCCAACAATTGTAATGACTTTGCCAAACAATTGTAATGACTTTGCCCAACAATTGTAATGACTTTGCCCAACAATTGTAATGACTTTGCCAACCACTGTTAATCACTTATCCGACCTCTAAAAAGACTTTGCCCAACAATTGTAATGACTTTGCCAACCACTGTTAATCACTTATCCGACCTCTAAAAATGACTTTGCCCAACAATTGTAATGACTTTGCCAACTACTGTTTATTCACTTATCCGACCTCAAAAAATGACTTTGCCAAACAATTGTAATGACTTGCCAACCACGGTAAATCACTTATCCGACCTCTAAAAATGACTTTGCCCAACAATTGTAATGACTTTGCCAACCACTGTTTATCACTAATGTCGACCTCTAAAAATGACTTTGCACAACAATTGTAATGACTTTGCCCAACAATTGTAATGACTTTGCCAACCACTGTTAATCACTTATACGACCTCTAAAACTGAATTTGCCCAACAATTGTAATGACTTTGCCCAACAATTGTAATGACTTTGCCAACCACTGTTAATCACTTATCCGACCTCTAAAATGACTTTGCCCAACAATTGTAATGACTTTGCCAACCACTGTTAATCACTTATCCGACCTCTAAAAATGACTTTGCCCAACAATTGTAATGACTTTGCCAACTACTGTTTATCACTTATCCGACCTCAAAAAATGACTTTGCCCAACAATTGTAATGACTTTGCCCAACAATTGTAATGACTTTGCCAACCACTGTTAATCACTTATCCGACCTCAAAAAATGACTTTGCCCAACAATTGTAATGACTTTGCCCAACAATTGTAATGACTTTGCCCAACAATTGTAATGACTTTGCCAACCACTGTTAATCACTAATCCGACCTCTAAAAATGACTTTGCCCAACAATTGTAATGACTTTTCCAACTTCTGTTTATCACTTATCCGACCTCAAAAAATGACTTTGCCAACCACGGTTAATCACTTATCCTAACTCTAAAATGACTTTGCACAACAATTGTAATGACTTTGCCAACCACTGTTAATTACTTATCCGACCTCTAAAAATGAATTTGCCCAACAATTGTAATGACTTTGCCCAACAATTGTAATGACTTTGCCAACCACTGTTAATCACTTATCCGACCTCTAAAAATGACTTTGCCCAACAATTGTAATGACTTTGCCAACCACAGTTAATCACTTATCCGACCTCTAAAAATGACTTTGCCAAACAATTGTAATGACTTTGCCAACTACTGTTTATCACTTATCCGACCTCAAAAAATGACTTTGCCCAACAATTGTAATGACTTTGCCCAACAATTGTAATGACTTTGCCAACCATTGTTAATCACTTTTCCGACCTCAAAAAATGACTTTGCCCAACAATTGTAATGACTTTGCCCAACAATTGGAATGACTTTGCAACCACTGTTAATCACTTATCCGACCTCTAAAAATGACTTTGCCCAACAATTGTAATGACTTTGCCAACTACTGTTTATCACTTATCCGACCTCAAAAAATGACTTTGCCAACCACGGTTTATCACTTATCCGACCTCTAAAAATGACTTTGCACAACAATTGTAATGACTTTGCCAACCACTGTTAATTACTTATCCGACCTCTAAAAATGACTTTGCCCAACAATTGTAATGACCTAGCCAACCACTGTTAATCACTGATCCGACCTCTAAAAATGACTTTGCCCAACAATTGTAATGACTTTGCCAACGACTGTTTATCACTTATCCGACCTCAAAATGACTTTGCCCAAACAATTGTAATGACTTTGCCCGACAATTGTAATGACTTTGCCAACCACTGTTAATTACTTATCCGACATCTAAAAATGACTTTGCCCAACAATTGTAATGACTTTGCCTACCACTGTTAATCACTTATTCCGACCTCTAAAAATGACTTGCCCAACAATTGTAATGACTTTGCCCGACAATTGTAATGACTTTGCCAACCACTGTTAATTACTTATCCGACATCTAAAATGACTTTGCCAAACAATTGTAATGACTTTGCCAACCACTGTTAATCACTTATCCGACCTCTAAAAATGACTTTGCACAACAATTGTAATGACTTTGCCAACCACTGTTAATTACTTATCCGACCTCTAAAAATGAATTTGCCCAACAATTGTAATGACTTTGCCCAACATTGTAATGACTTTGCCAACCACTGTTAATCACTTATCCGACCTCTAAAAATGACTTTGCCCAACAATTGTAATGACTTTGCCAACCACTGTTAATCACTTATCCGACCTCTAAAAATGACTTTGCCCAACAATTGTAATGACTTTGCCAACTACTGTTTATCACTTATCCGACCTCAAAAAATGACTTTGCCCAACAATTGTAATGACTTTGCCCGACAATTGTAATGACTTTGCCAACCACTGTTAATTACTTATCCGACATCTAAAAATGACTTTGCCAAACAATTGTAATGACTTTGCCAACCACTGTTAATCACTTATCCGACCTCTAAAAATGACTTTGCACAACAATTGTAATGACTTTGCCAACCACTGTTAATTACTTATCCGACCTCTAAAAATGAATTTGCCCAACAATTGTAATGACTTTGCCCAACAATTGTAATGACTTTGCCAACCACTGTTAATCACTTATCCGACCTCTAAAAATGACTTTGCCCAACAATTGTAATGACTTTGCCAACCACTGTTAATCACTTATCCGACCTCTAAAAATGACTTTGCCCAACAATTGTAATGACTTTACCAACTACTGTTTATCACTTATCCGACCTCAAAAAATGACTTTGCCCAACAATTGTAATGACTTTGCCCAACAATTGTAATGACTTTGCCAACCACTGTTAATCACTTATCCGACCTCTAAAAATGACTTTGCCAACCACGGTTAATCACTTATCCGAACTCTAAAAATGACTTTGCACAACAATTGTAATGACTTTCCCAACCACTGTTAATTACTTATCCGACCTCTAAAAATGAATTTGCCCAACAATTGTAATGACTTTGCCCAACAATTGTAATGACTTTGCCAACCACTGTTAATCACTTATCCGACCTCAAAAATGACTTTGCCCAACAATTGTAATGACTTTGCCCAACAATTGTAATGACTTTGCCCAACAATTGTAATGACTTTGCCAACCACTGTTAATCACTTATCCGACCTCTAAAAATGACTTTGCCCAACAATTGTAATGACTTTTCCAACTTCTGTTTATCACTTATCCGACCTCAAAAAATGACTTTGCCAACCACGGTTAATCACTTATCCGAACTCTAAAAATGACTTCGCACAACAATTGTAATGACTTTGCCAACCACTGTTAATTACTTATCCGACCTCTAAAAATGAATTTGCCCAACAATTGTAATGACTTGCCCAACAATTGTAATGACTTTGCCAACCACTGTTAATCACTTATCCGACCTCTAAAAATGACTTTGCCCAACAATTGTAATGACTTTGCCAACCACTGTTAATCACTTATCCGACCTCTAAAAATGACTTTGCCCAACAATTGTAATGACTTTGCCAACTACTGTTTATCACTTATCCGACCTCAAAAAATGACTTTGCCCAACAATTGTAATGACTTTGCCCAACAATTGTAATGACTTTGCCAACCACTGTTAATCACTTATCCGACCTCAAAAAATGACTTTGCCCAACAATTGTAATGACTTTGCCAACCACTGTTAATTACTTATCCGACCTCTAAAAATGAATTTGCCCAACAATTGTAATGACTTTGCCCAACAATTGTAATGACTTTGCCAACCACTGTTAATCACTTATCCGACCTCTAAAAATGACTTTGCCCAACAATTGTAATGACTTTGCCAACCACTGTTAATCACTTATCCGACCTCTAAAAATGACTTTGCCAAACAATTGTAATGACTTTGCCAACTACTGTTTATCACTTATCCGACCTCAAAAAATGACTTTGCCCAACAATTGTAATGACTTTGCCCAACAATTGTAATGACTTTGCCAACCACTGTTAATCACTTATCCGACCTCAAAAAATGACTTTGCCCAACAATTGTAATGACTTTGCCCAACAATTGGAATGACTTTGCCAACCACTGTTAATCACTTATCCGACCTCTAAAAATGACTTTGCCCAACAATTGTAATGACTTTTCCAACTACTGTTTATCACTTATCCGACCTCAAAAAAATGACTTTGCCAACCACGGTTTATCACTTATCCGACCTCTAAAAATGACTTTGCACAACAATTGTAATGACTTTGCCCAACAATTGTAATGACTTTGCCCAACAATTGTAATGACTTTGCCAACCACTGTTAATCACTTATCCGACCTCTAAAAATGACTTTGCCCAACAATTGTAATGACTTTTCCAACTTCTGTTTATCACTTATCCGACCTCAAAAAATGACTTTGCCAACCACGGTTAATCACTTATCCGAACTCTAAAAATGACTTTGCACAACAATTGTAATGACTTTGCCAACCACTGTTAATTACTTATCCGACCTCTAAAATGAATTTGCCCAACAATTGTAATGACTTTGCCCAACAATTGTAATGACTTTGCCAACCACTGTTAATCACTTATCCGACCTCTAAAAATGACTTTGCCCAACAATTGTAATGACTTTGCCAACCACTGTTAATCACTTATCCGACCTCTAAAAATGACTTTGCCAAACAATTGTAATGACTTTGCCAACTACTGTTTATCACTTATCCGACCTCAAAAAATGACTTTGCCCAACAATTGTAATGACTTTGCCCAACAATTGTAATGACTTTGCCAACCACTGTTAATCACTTATCCGACCTCAAAAAATGACTTTGCCCAACAATTGTAATGACTTTGCCCAACAATTGGAATGACTTTGCCAACCACTGTTAATCACTTATCCGACCTCTAAAAATGACTTTGCCCAACAATTGTAATGACTTTTCCAACTACTGTTTATCACTTATCCGACCTCAAATAATGACTTTGCCAACCACGGTTTATCACTTATCCGACCTCTAAAAATGACTTTGCACAACAATTGTAATGACTTTGCCAACCACTGTTAATTACTTATCCGACCTCTAAAAATGACTTTGCCCAACAATTGTAATGACTTTGCCAACCACTGTTAATCACTTATCCGACCTCTAAAAATGACTTTGCCCAACAATTGTAATGACTTTGCCAACTACTGTTTATCACTTATCCGACCTCAAAAATGACTTTGCCCAACAATTGTAATGACTTTGCCCGACAATTGTAATGACTTTGCCAACCACTGTTAATTACTTATCCGACATCTAAAAATGACTTTGCCCAACAATTGTAATGACTTTGCCAACCACTGTTAATCACTTATCCGACCTCTAAAAATGACTTTGCCCAACAATTGTAATGACTTTGCCAACCACTGTTAATCACTTATCCGACCTCTAAAAATGACTTTGCCCAACAATTGTAATGACTTTGCCAACCACTGTTAATCACTTATCCGACCTCAAAAAATGACTTTGCCCAACAATTGTAATGTCTTTGCCCAACAATTGTAATGACTTTGCCAACCACTGTTAATCACTTATCCGACCTCTAAAAATGACTTTGCCCAACAATTGTAATGACTTTGCCAACCACTGTTAATCACTTATCCGACCTCTAAAAATGACTTTGCCCAACAATTGTAATGACTTTGCCAACCACTGTTAATCACTTATCCGACCTCAAAAAAATGACTTTGCCCAACAATTGTAATGACTTTGCCCAACAATTGGAATGACTTTGCCAACCACTGTTAATCACTTATCCGACCTCTAAAAATGACTTTGCCCAACAATTGTAATGACTTTTCCAACTACTGTTTATCACTTATCCGACCTCAAAAAATGACTTTGCCAACCACGGTTTATCACTTATCCGACCTCTAAAAATGACTTTGCACAACAATTGTAATGACTTTGCCCAACAATTGTAATGACTTTGCCCAACAATTGTAATGACTTTGCCAACCACTGTTAATCACTTATCCGACCTCTAAAAATGACTTTGCCCAACAATTGTAATGACTTTTCCAACTTCTGTTTATCACTTATCCGACCTCAAAAAATGACTTTGCCAACCACGGTTAATCACTTATCCGAACTCTAAAAATGACTTTGCACAACAATTGTAATGACTTTGCCAACCACTGTTAATTACTTATCCGACCTCTAAAAATGAATTTGCCCAACAATTGTAATGACTTTGCCCAACAATTGTAATGACTTTGCCAACCACTGTTAATCACTTATCCGACCTCTAAAAATGACTTTGCCCAACAATTGTAATGACTTTGCCAACCACTGTTAATCACTTATCCGACCTCTAAAAATGACTTTGCCAAACAATTGTAATGACTTTGCCAACTACTGTTTATCACTTATCCGACCTCAAAAAATGACTTTGCCCAACAATTGTAATGACTTTGCCCAACAATTGTAATGACTTTGCCAACCACTGTTAATCACTTATCCGACCTCAAAAAATGACTTTGCCCAACAATTGTAATGACTTTGCCCAACAATTGGAATGACTTTGCCAACCACTGTTAATCACTTATCCGACCTCTAAAAATGACTTTGCCCAACAATTGTAATGACTTTTCCAACTACTGTTTATCACTTATCCGACCTCAAAAAATGACTTTGCCAACCACGGTTTATCACTTATCCGACCTCTAAAAATGACTTTGCACAACAATTGTAATGACTTTGCCAACCACTGTTAATTACTTATCCGACCTCTAAAAATGACTTTGCCCAACAATTGTAATGACTTTGCCAACCACTGTTAATCACTTATCCGACCTCTAAAAATGACTTTGCCCAACAATTGTAATGACCTAGCCAACCACTGTTAATCACTGATCCGACCTCTAAAAATGACTTTGCCCAACAATTGTAATGACTTTGCCAACTACTGTTATCACTTATCCGACCTCAAAAATGACTTTGCCCAACAATTGTAATGACTTTGCCCGACAATTGTAATGACTTTGCCAACCACTGTTAATTACTTATCCGACATCTAAAAATGACTTTGCCCAACAATTGTAATGACTTTGCCAACCACTGTTAATCACTTATCCGACCTCTAAAAATGACTTTGCGCAACAATTGTAATGACTTTGCCAACCACTGTTAATCACTTATCCGACCTCTAAAAATGACTTTGCCCAACAATTGTAATGACTTTGCCAACCACTGTTAATCACTTATCCGACCTCAAAAAAATGACTTTGCCCAACAATTGTAATGTCTTTGCCCAACAATTGTAATGACTTTGCCAACCACTGTTAATCACTTATCCGACCTCTAAAAATGACTTTGCCCAACAATTGTAATGACTTTGCCAACCACTGTTAATCACTTATCCGACCTCTAAAAATGACTTTGCCCAACAATTGTAATGACTTTGCCAACTACTGTTTATCACTTATCCGACCTCAAAAAATGACTTTGCCCAACAATTGTAATGACTTTGCCAACCACTGTTAATCACTTATCCGACCTCTAAAAATGACTTTGCCCAACAATTGTAATGACTTTGCCAACCACTGTTAATCACTTATCTGACCTCTAAAAATGACTTTGCCCAACAATTGTAATGACTTTGCCGACTACTGTTTATCACTTATCCGACCTCAAAAAATGACTTTGCCAAACAATTGTAATGACTATGCCAACCACTGTTAATTACTTATCCGACATCTAAAAATGACTTTGCCCAACAATTGTAATGACTTTGCCAACCACTGTTAATCACTTATCCGACCTCTAAAAATGACTTTGCCCAACAATTGTAATGACTTTGCCGACTACTGTTTATCACTTATCCGACCTCAAAAAATGACTTTGCCAAACAATTGTAATGACTTTTCCAACCACGGTTATCACTTATCCGACCTCTAAAAATGACTTTGCACAACAATTGTAATGACTTTGCCAACCACTGTTAATTACTTATCCGACATCTAAAAATGACTTTGCCCAACAATTGTAATGACTTGCCAACCACTGTAAATCACTAATTCGACCTCTAAAAATGACTTTGCCCAACAATTGTAATGACTTTGCCAACTACTGTTTATCTTTATCCGACCTCAAAAAATGACTTTGCCCAACAATTGTAATGACTTTGCCAACCACTGTTAATCACTTATCCGACCTCAAAAAATGACTTTGCCCAACAATTGTAATGACTTTGCCAACTACTGTTTATCACTTATCCGACCTCAAAAAATGACTTTGCCCAACAATTGTAATGTCTTTGCCCAACAATTGTAATGACTTTGCCAACCACTGTTAATCACTTATCCGACCTCTAAAAATGACTTTGCCCAACAATTGTAATGACTTTGCCAACCACTGTTAATCACTTATCCGACCTCTAAAAATGACTTTGCCCAACAATTGTAATGACTTTGCCAACTACTGTTTATCACTGATCCGACCTCAAAAAATGACTTTGCCCAACAATTGTAATGACTTTGCCGAACAATTGTAATGACTTTGCCAACCACTGTTAATCACTTATGCGACCTCAAAAAATGACTTTGCCCAACAATTGTAATGACTTTGCCAACCACTGTTAATCACTAATCCGACCTCTAAAAATGACTTTGCCCAACAATTGTAATGACTTTGCCAACTACTGTTTATCACTTATCCGACCTCAAAAAATGACTTTGCCCAACAATTGTAATGACTTTGCCGAACAATTGTAATGACTTTGCCAACCACTGTTAATCACTTATCCGACCTCAAAAAATGACTTTGCCCAACAATTGTAATGAATTTGCCCACTAATTGTAATGACTTTGCCAACCACTGTTAATCACTTATCCGACCTCTAAAAATGACTTTGCCCAACAATTGTAATGACTTTTCCAACTACTGTTTATCACTTATCCGACCTCAAAAAATGACTTTGCACAACAATTGTAATGACTATGCCAACCACTGTTAATTACTTATCCGACCTCTAAAAATGACTTTGCCCAACAATTGTAATGACTTTGCCAACCACTGTTAATCACTTATCCGACCTCTAAAAATGACTTTGCCCAACAATTGTAATGACTTTGCCAACCACTGTTAATTACTTATCCGACCTCTAAAAATGACTTTGCCCAACAATTGTAATGACTTTGCCAACCACTGTTAATCACTTATCCGACCTCTAAAAATGACTTTGCCCAACAATTGTAATGACTTTGCCAACCACTGTTAATCACTTATCCGACCTCTAAAAATGACTTTGCCAAACAATTGTAATGACTTTGCCAACTACTGTTTATCACTTATCCGACCTCAAAAAATGACTTTGCCCAACAATTGTAATGACTTTGCCCAACAATTGTAATGACTTTGCCAACCACTGTTAATCACTTATCCGACCTCAAAAAATGACTTTGCCCAACAATTGTAATGACTTTGCCCAACAATTGGAATGACTTTGCCAACCACTGTTAATCACTTATCCGACCTCTAAAAATGACTTTGCCCAACAATTGTAATGACTTTTCCAACTACTGTTTATCACTTATCCGACCTCAAAAAATGACTTTGCCAACCACGGTTTATCACTTATCCGACCTCTAAAAATGACTTTGCACAACAATTGTAATGACTTTGCCAACCACTGTTAATTACTTATCCGACCTCTAAAAATGACTTTGCCCAACAATTGTAATGACTTTGCCAACCACTGTTAATCACTTATCCGACCTCTAAAAATGACTTTGCCCAACAATTGTAATGACCTAGCCAACCACTGTTAATCACTGATCCGACCTCTAAAAATGACTTTGCCCAACAATTGTAATGACTTTGCCAACTACTGTTTATCACTTATCCGACCTCAAAAATGACTTTGCCCAACAATTGTAATGACTTTGCCCGACAATTGTAATGACTTGCCAACCACTGTTAATTACTTATCCGACATCTAAAAATGACTTTGCCCAACAATTGTAATGACTTTGCCAACCACTGTTAATCACTTATCCGACCTCTAAAAATGACTTTGCGCAACAATTGTAATGACTTTGCCAACCACTGTTAATCACTTATCCGACCTCTAAAAATGACTTTGCCCAACAATTGTAATGACTTTGCCAACCACTGTTAATCACTTATCCGACCTCAAAAAATGACTTTGCCCAACAATTGTAATGTCTTTGCCCAACAATTGTAATGACTTTGCCAACCACTGTTAATCACTTATCCGACCTCTAAAAATGACTTTGCCCAACAATTGTAATGACTTTGCCAACCACTGTTATCACTTATCCGACCTCTAAAAAATGACTTTGCCCAACAATTGGAATGGCTTTGCCAACTACTGTTTATCACTTATCCGACCTCAAAAAATGACTTTGCCAAACAATTGTAATGACTTTTCCAACCACGGTTAATCACTTATCCGACCTCTAAAAATGACTTTGCACAACAATTGTAATGACTTTGCCAACCACTGTTAATTACTTATCCGACATCTAAAAATGACTTTGCCCAACAATTGTAATGACTTTGCCAACCACTGTAAATCACTAATTCGACCTCTAAAAATGACTTTGCCCAACAATTGTAATGACTTTGCCAACTACTGTTTATCTTTTATCCGACCTCAAAAAATGACTTTGCCCAACAATTGTAATGACTTTGCCAACCACTGTTAATCACTTATCCGACCTCAAAAAATGACTTTGCCCAACAATTGTAATGACTTTGCCAACTACTGTTTATCACTTATCCGACCTCAAAAAATGACTTTGCCCAACAATTGTAATGTCTTTGCCCAACAATTGTAATGACTTTGCCAACCACTGTTAATAACTTATCCGACCTCTAAAAATGACTTTGCCCAACAATTGTAATGACTTTGCCAACCACTGTTAATCACTTATGCGACCTCAAAAAATGACTTTGCCCAACAATTGTAATGACTTTGCCAACCACTGTTAATCACTAATCCGACCTCTAAAAATGACTTTGCCCAACAATTGTAATGACTTTGCCAACTACTGTTTATCACTTATCCGACCTCAAAAAATGACTTTGCCCAACAATTGTAATGACTTTGCCGAACAATTGTAATGACTTTGCCAACCACTGTTAATCACTTATCCGACCTCAAAAAATGACTTTGCCCAACAATTGTAATGAATTTGCCCACTAATTGTAATGACTTTGCCAACCACTGTTAATCACTTATCCGACCTCTAAAAATGACTTTGCCCAACAATTGTAATGACTTTTCCAACTACTGTTTATCACTTATCCGACCTCAAAAAATGACTTTGCACAACAATTGTAATGACTATGCCAACCACTGTTAATTACTTATCCGACCTCTAAAAATGACTTTGCCCAACAATTGTAATGACTTTGCCAACCACTGTTAATCACTTATCCGACCTCTAAAAATGACTTTGCCCAACAATTGTAATGACTTTGCCAACCACTGTTAATCACTTATCTGACCTCTAAAAATGACTTTGCCCAACAATTGTAATGACTTTGCCGACTACTGTTTATCACTTATCCGACCTCAAAAAATGACTTTGCCAAACAATTGTAATGACTATGCCAACCACTGTTAATTACTTATCTGACATCTAAAAATGACTTTGCCCAACAATTGTAATGACTTTGCCAACCACTGTTAATCACTTATCCGACCTCTAAAAATGACTTTGCCCAACAATTGTAATGACTTTGCCGACTACTGTTTATCACTTATCCGACCTCAAAAAATGACTTTGCCAAACAATTGTAATGACTTTTCCAACCACGGTTAATCACTTATCCGACCTCTAAAAATGACTTTGCACAACAATTGTAATGACTTTGCCAACCACTGTTAATTACTTATCCGACATCTAAAAATGACTTTGCCCAACAATTGTAATGACTTTGCCAACCACTGTAAATCACTAATTCGACCTCTAAAAATGACTTTGCCCAACAATTGTAATGACTTTGCCAACTACTGTTTATCTTTTATCCGACCTCAAAAAATGACTTTGCCAAACAATTGTAATGACTTTGCCAACCACTGTTAATCACTTATCCGACCTCAAAAAATGACTTTGCCCAACAATTGTAATGACTTTACCAAATACTGTTTATCACTTATCCGACCTCAAAAAATGACTTTGCCCAACAATTGTAATGACTTTGCCCAACAATTGTAATGACTTTGCCAACCACTGTTAATCACTTATTCTTCCCCTAAAAATGACTTTGCCCAACAATTGTAATGACTTTGCCCAACAATTGTAATGACTTTGCCCTACAATTGTAATGACTTTGCCAACCACTGTTAATCACTTATCCGACCTCTAAAAATGACTTTGCCCAACAATTGTAATGACTTTGCCAACTACAGTTTATCACTTATCCGACCTCAAAAAATGACTTTGCCAACCACGGTTAATCACTTATCCGACCTCTAAAAATGACTTTGCACAACAATTGTAATGACTTTGCCAACCACTGTTAATTACTTATCCGACATCTAAAATGACTTTGCCCTACAATTGTAATGACTTTGCCAACCACTGTTAAATCACTTAAACGACCTCTAAAAATGAATTTGCCCAACAATTGTAATGACTTTTCCAACCACTGTTAATCACTAATTCGACCTCTAAAAATGACTTTGCCCAACAATTGTAATGACTTTGCCAACCACTGTTAATCACTAATTCGACCTCTAAAAATGACTTTGCCCAACAATTGTGATGACTTTGCCCAACAATTGTAATGACTTTGCCAACCACTGTTAATCACTTATCCGACTTCTAAAATGACTTTGCCCAACAATTGTAATGACTTTGCCCAACAATTGTAATGACTTTGCCAACCACTGTTAATCACTTATACGACCTCTAAAAAATGACTTTGCCAACCACCGTTTATTACTTATCCGACATCTAAAAATGACTTTGCCCAACAATTGTAATGACTTTGCCAACCACTGTTAATCACTTATCCGACCTCTAAAAATGACTTTGCCTAACAATTGTAATGACTTTGCCTACCACTGTTAATCGCTTATCCGACCTCTAAAAATGACTTTGCCCAACAATTGTAATGACCTAGCCCACCACTGTTAATCACTGATCCGACCTCTAAAATGACTTTGCCCAACAATTGTAATGACTTTGCCAACTACTGTTTATCACTTATCCGACCTCAAAAATGACTTTGCCAACAATTGTAATGACTTTGCCCAACAATTGTAATGACTTTGCCAACCACTGTTAATTACTTATCCGACATCTAAAAATGACTTTGCCCAACAATTGTAATGACTTTGCCAACCACTGTTAATCACTTATCGGACCTCTAAAATGACTTTGCCCAACAATTGTAATGACTTTGCCAACCACGGTTAATCACTTATCCGACTTCTAAAAATGACTTTGCCCAACAATTGTAATGACTTTGCCAACCACTGTTAATCACTAATTCGACCTCTAAAATGACTTTGCACAACAATTGTAAAGACTTTGCCCAACAATTGTAATGACTTTGCCAACCACTGTTAATCACTTATACGACCTCTAAAAATGAATTTGCCCAACAATTGTAATGACTTTGCCCAACAATTGTAATGACTTTGCCAACCACTGTTAATCACTTATCCGACCTCTAAAAATGACTTTGCCCAACAATTGTAATGACTTTGCCAACCACTGTTAATCACTTATCCGACCTCTAAAAATGACTTTGCCCAACAATTGTAATGACTTTGCCAACTACTGTTTATCACTTATCCGACCTCAAAAAATGACTTTGCCCAACAATTGTAATGACTTTGCCAACCACTGTTAATCACTTATCCGAACTCTAAAAATGACTTTGCCTAACAATTGTAATGACTTTGCCAACCACTGTTAATCACTTATCCGACCTCTAAAAATGACTTTGCCCAACAATTGTAATGACCTAGCCAACCACTGTTAATCACTGATCCGACCTCTAAAAATGACTTTGCCCAACAATTGTAATGACTTTGCCAACCACGGTTAATCACTTATCCGACCTCTAAAAATGACTTTGCCCAACAATTGTAATGACTTTTCCCAATAATTGTAATGACTTTGCCAACCACTGTTAATTACTTATCCGACATCTGAAATGACTTTGCCCAACAATTGTAATGACTTTGCCAACCACTGTTAATCACTTATCCGACCTCTAAAAATGACTTTGCCCAACAATTGTAATGACTTTGCCAACTACTGTTTATCACTGATCCGACCTCTAAAAATGACTTTGCCCAACAATTGTAATGACTTTGCGAACTACTGTTTATCACTTTTCCGACCTCAAAAATGACTTTGCCCAACAATTGTAATGACTTTGCCAACAACTGTAAATAACTTATACGACCTCTAAAAATGAATTTGCCCAACAATTGTAATGACTTTGCCCAACAATTGTAATGACTTTGCCAACCACTGTTAATCACTTATCTGACCTCTAAAAATGACTTTGCCCAACAATTGTAATGACTTTGCCAACCACAGTAAATCACTTATCCGACCTCTAAAAATGACTTTGCCCAACAATTGTAATGACTTTGCCAACTACTGTTTATCACTTATCCGACCTCAAAAAATGACTTTGCCCAACAATTGTAATGACTTTGCCGAACAATTGTAATGACTTTGCCAACCACTGTTAATCACTTATCCGACCTCAAAAAATGACTTTGCCCAACAATTGTAATGACTTTGCCCAACAATTGTAATGACTTTGCCAACCACTGTTAATCACCTATCCGACCTCTAAAAATGACTTTGCACAACAATTGTAATGACTTTGCCAACCACTGTTAATTACTTATCCGACATCTAAAAATGACTTTGCCCAACAATTGTAATGACTTTGCCAACCACTGTAAATCACTAATTCGACCTCTAAAAATGACTTTGCCCAACAATTGTAATGACTTTGCCAACTACTGTTTATCTTTTATCCGACCTCAAAAATGACTTTGCCAAACAATTGTAATGACTTTGCCAACCACTGTTAATCACTTATCCGACCTCAAAAAATGACTTTGCCCAACAATTGTAATGACTTTGCCAACTACTGTTTATCACTTATCCGACCTCAAAAAATGACTTTGCCCAACAATTGTAATGACTTTGCCCAACAATTGTAATGACTTTGCCAACCACTGTTAATCACTTATCCTTCCCCTAAAAATGACTTTGCCCAACAATTGTAATGACTTTGCCCAACAATTGTAATGACTTTGCCCTACAATTGTAATGACTTTGCCAACCACTGTTAATCACTTATCCGACCTCTAAAATGACTTTGCCCAACAATTGTAATGACTTTGCCAACTACAGTTTACCACTTATCCGACCTCAAAAAATGACTTTGCCAACCACGGTTAATCACTTATCCGACCTCTAAAAATGACTTTTCACAACAATTGTAATGACTTTGCCAACCACTGTTAATTACTTATCCGACATCTAAAAATGACTTTGCCCTACAATTGTAATGACTTTGCCAACCACTGTTAAATCACTTAAACGACCTCTAAAAATGAATTTGCCCAACAATTGTAATGACTTTTCCAACCACTGTTAATCACTAATTCGACCTCTAAAAATGACTTTGCCCAACAATTGTAATGACTTTGCCAACCACTGTTAATCACTAATTCGACCTCTAAAAATGACTTTGCCCAACAATTGTAATGACTTTGCCAACCACTGTTAATCACTTATACGACCTCTAAAAATGACTTTGCCAACCACCGTTAATTACTTATCCGACATCTAAAAATGACTTTGCCCAACAATTGTAATGACTTTGCCAACCACTGTTAATCACTTATCCGACCTCTAAAAATGACTTTGCCTAACAATTGTAATGACTTTGCCAACCACTGTTAATCACTTATCCGACCTCTAAAAATGACTTTGCCCAACATTGTAATGACCTAGCCAACCACTGTTAATCACTGATCCGACCTCTAAAAATGACTTTGCCCAACAATTGTAATGACTTTGCCAACTACTGTTTATCACTTATCCGACCTCAAAAATGACTTTGCCCAACAATTGTAATGACTTTGCCCAACAATTGTAATGACTTTGCCAACCACTGTTAATTACTTATCCGACATCTAAAATGACTTTGCCCAACAATTGTAATGACTTTGCCAACCACTGTTAATCACTTATCGGACCTCTAAAAATGACTTTGCCCAACAATTGTAATGACTTTGCCAACCACGGTTAATCACTTATCCGACTTCTAAAATGACTTTGCCCAACAATTGTAATGACTTTGCCAACCACTGTTAATCACTAATTCGACCTCTAAAAATGACTTTGCACAACAATTGTAAAGACTTTGCCCAACAATTGTAATGACTTTGCCAACCACTGTTAATCACTTATACGACCTCTAAAAATGAATTTGCCCAACAATTGTAATGACTTTGCCCAACAATTGTAATGACTTTTCCAACCACTGTTAATCACTTATCCGACCTCTAAAATGACTTTGCCCCAACAATTGTAATGACTTTGCCAACCACTGTTAATCACTTATCCGACCTCTAAAAATGACTTTGCCCAACAATTGTAATGACTTTGCCAACTACTGTTTATCACTTATCCGACCTCAAAAAATGACTTTGCCCAACAATTGTAATGACTTTGCCAACCACTGTTAATCACTTATCCGAACTCTAAAAATGACTTTGCCTAACAATTGTAATGACTTTGCCAACCACTGTTAATCACTTATCCGACCTCTAAAAATGACTTTGCCCAACAATTGTAATGACCTAGCCAACCACTGTTAATCACTGATCCGACCTCTAAAAATGACTTTGCCCAACAATTGTAATGACTTTGCCAACCACGGTTAATCACTTATCCGACCTCTTAAAATGACTTTGCCCAACAATTGTAATGACTTTTCCCAATAATTGTAATGACTTTGCCAACCACTGTTAATTACTTATCCGACATCTGAAAATGACTTTGCCCAACAATTGTAATGACTTTGCCAACCACTGTTAATCACTTATCCGACCTCTAAAAATGACTTTGCCCAACAATTGTAATGACTTTGCCAACTACTGTTTATCACTGATCCGACCTCTAAAAATGACTTTGCCCAACAATTGTAATGACTTTGCGAACTACTGTTTATCACTTTTCCGACCTCAAAAATGACTTTGCCCAACAATTGTAATGACTTTGCCAACAACTGTAAATAACTTATACGACCTCTAAAAATGAATTTGCCCAACAATTGTAATGACTTTGCCCAACAATTGTAATGACTTTGCCAACCACTGTTAATCACTTATCTGACCTCTAAAAATGACTTTGCCCAACAATTGTAATGACTTTGCCAACCACAGTTAATCACTTATCCGACCTCTAAAAATGACTTTGCCCAACAATTGTAATGACTTTGCCAACTACTGTTTATCACTTATCCGACCTCAAAAAATGACTTTGCCCAACATTGTAATGACTTTGCCGAACAATTGTAATGACTTTGCCAACCACTGTTAATCACTTATCCGACCTCAAAAATGACTTTGCCCAACAATTGTAATGACTTTGCCCAACAATTGTAATGACTTTGCCAACCACTGTTAATCACTTATCCGACCTCT
Source organism: Brachionus asplanchnoidis (assembly GCA_025491095.1). Classification (NCBI taxonomy): domain Eukaryota; kingdom Metazoa; phylum Rotifera; class Eurotatoria; order Ploima; family Brachionidae; genus Brachionus; species Brachionus asplanchnoidis. The sequence continues at coordinate 34,828 of JAILYF010000261.1, forward strand.
AAAAATGACTTTGCCCAACAATTGTAATGACCTAGCCAACCACTGTTAATCACTGATCCGACCTCTAAAAATGACTTTGCCCAACAATTGTAATGACTTTGCCAACCACGGTTAATCACTTATCCGACCTCTAAAAATGACTTTGCCCAACAATTGTAATGACTTTTCCCAATAATTGTAATGACTTTGCCAACCACTGTTAATTACTTATCCGACATCTGAAAATGACTTTGCCCAACAATTGTAATGACTTTGCCAACCACTGTTAATCACTTATCCGACCTCTAAAAATGACTTTGCCCAACAATTGTAATGACTTTGCCAACTACTGTTTATCACTGATCCGACCTCTAAAAATGACTTTGCCCAACAATTGTAATGACTTTGCGAACTACTGTTTATCACTTTTCCGACCTCAAAATGACTTTGCCCAACAATTGTAATGACTTTGCCAACAACTGTAAATAACTTATACGAGCTCTAAAAATGAATTTGCCCAACAATTGTAATGACTTTGCCCAACAATTGTAATGACTTTGCCAACCACTGTTAATCACTTATCTGACCTCTAAAAATGACTTTGCCCAACAATTGTAATGACTTTGCCAACCACAGTTAATCACTTATCCGACCTCTAAAAATGACTTTGCCCAACAATTGTAATGACTTTGCCAACTACTGTTTATCACTTATCCGACCTCAAAAAATGACTTTGCCCAACAATTGTAATGACTTTGCCGAACAATTGTAATGACTTTGCCAACCACTGTTAATCACTTATCCGACCTCAAAAAATGACTTTGCCCAACAATTGTAATGACTTTGCCCAACAATTGTAATGACTTTGCCAACCACTGTTAATCACTTATCCGACCTCTTAAAATGACTTTGCCCAACAATTGTAATGACTTTTCCAACTACTGTTTATCACTTATCCGACCTCAAAAATGACTTTGCCAACCACGGTTAATCACTTATCCGACCTCTAAAAATGACTTTGCACAACAATTGTAATGACTTTGTCAACCACTGTTAATTACATATCCGACCTCTAAAAATGACTTTGCCCAACAATTGTAATGACTTTGCCAACCACTGTTAATCACTTATTCGACCTCTAAAAATGACTTTGCCCAACAATTGTAATGACCTAGCCAACCACTGTTAATCACTGATCCGACCTTTAAAAATGACTTTGCCCAACAATTGTAATGACTTTGCCAACTACTGTTTATCACTTATCCGACCTCAAAAATGACTTTGCCCAACAATTGTAATGACTTTGCCCGACAATTGTAATGACTTTGCCAACCACTGTTAATTACTTATCCGACATCTAAAAATGACTTTGCCCAACAATTGTAATGACTTTGCCAACCACTGTTAATCACTTATCCGACCTCTAAAAATGACTTTGCCCAACAATTGTAATGACTTTGCCAACCACTGTTAATCACTTATCCGACCTCTAAAAATGACTTTGCCCAAAAATTGTAATGACTTTGCCAACTACTGTTTATCACTTATCCGACCTCAAAAAATGACTTTGCCAAACAATTGTAATGACTTTGCCAACCACGGTTAATCACTTATCCGACCTCTAAAAATGACTTTGCACAACAATTGTAATGACTTTGCCCAACAATTGTAATGACTTTGCCAACTACTGTATATCACTTATCCGACCTCAAAAATGACTTTGCCCAACAATTGTAATGACTTTGCCCAACAATTGTAATGACTTTGCCAACCACTGTTAATTACTTATCCGACATCTAAAAATGACTTTGCCCAACAATTGTAATGACTTTGCCAACCACTTCTAATCACTTATACGACCTCTAAAAATGACTTTGCCCACAATTGTAATGACTTTGCCAACCACCGGTTAATCACTTATCCGACCTCTAAAAATGACTTTGCACAACAATTGTAATGACTTTGCCAACTACTGTTTATCACTTATCCGACCTCAAAAATGACTTTGCCCAACAATTGTAATGACTTTGCCCAACAATTGTAATGACTTTGCCAACCACAGTTAATTACTTATCCGACATCTAAAAATGACTTTGCCCAACAATTGTAATGACTTTACCAACCACTTCTAATCACTTATACGACCTCTAAAAATGACTTTGCCCAACAATTGTAATGACTTTGCCAACTACTCTTTATCACTTATCCCACCTCAAAAAATGACTTTGCCCAACAATTGTAATGACTTTGCTCAACAATTGTAATGACTTTGCCAACCACTGTTAATCACTTATCCGACCTCTAAAAATGACTCTGCCCAACAATTGTAATGACTTTGCCAAACACTGTTAATTACTTATCCGACATCTAAAAATGACTTTGCCCAACAATTTTAATGACTTTGCCAACCACTGTTAATCACTAATTCGACATCTAAAAATGACTTTGCCCAACAATTGTAATGACTTTGCCCAACAATTGTAATGACTTTGCCCAACAATTGTAATGACTTTGCCAACCACTGTTAATTACTTATCCGACATCTAAAAATGACTTTGCCCAACAATTGTAATGACTTTGCCAACCACTTCTAATCACTTATACGACCTCTAAAAATGACTTTGCCCAACAATTGTTATGACTTTGCCAACCACGGTTAATCACTTATCCGACCTCTAAAAATGACTTTGCACAACAATTGTAATGACTTTGCCCAACAATTGTAATGACTTTGCCAACTACTGTTTATCACTTATCCGACCTCAAAAATGACTTTGCCCAACAATTGTAATGACTTTGCCCAACAATTGTAATGACTTTGCCAACCACAGTTAATTACTTATCCGACATCTAAAAATGACTTTGCCCAACAATTGTAATGACTTTACCAACCACTTCTAATCACTTATACGACCTCTAAAAATGACTTTGCCCAACAATTGTAATGACTTTGCCAACTACTCTTTATCACTTATCCCACCTCAAAAAATGACTTTGCCCAACAATTGTAATGACTTTGCCCAACAATTGTAATGACTTTGCCAACCACTGTTATCACTTATCCGACCTCTAAAAATGACTCTGCCCAACAATTGTAATGACTTTGCCAAACACTGTTAATTACTTATCCGACATCTAAAAATGACTTTGCCCAACAATTTTAATGACTTTGCCAACCACTGTTAATCACTAATTCGACATCTAAAAATGACTTTGCCCAACAATTGTAATGACTTTGCCAACCACTGTTAATCACTTATCCGACCTCAAAAAATGACTTTGCCCAACAATTGTAATGACTTTGCCCAACAATTGTAATGACTTTGCCCAACAATTGGAATGACTTTGCCAACCACTGTTAATCACTTATACGACCTCTAAAAATGACTTTGCCAACCACCGTTAATTACTTATCCGACATCTAAAAATGACTTTGCCCAACAATTGTAATGACTTTGCCAACCACTGTTAATCACTTATCCGATCTCTAAAAATGACTTTGCCCAACAATTGTAATGACTTTGCCAACCACTGTTAATCACTTATCCGACCTCTAAAAATGACTTTGCCCAACAATTGTTATGACCTAGCCAACCACTGTTAATCACTGATCCGACCTCTAAAAATGACTTTGCCCAACAATTGTAATGACTTTGCCAACCACTGTTAATCACTTATCCGACCTCTAAAAATGCCTTTGCCCAACAATTGTAATGACTTTGCCCAACAATCGTAATGACTTTGCCAACCACTGTTAATCACTTATCCGACCTCTAAAAATGACTCTGCCCAACAATTGTAATGACTTCGCCAACCACTGTTAATTAATTATCCGACATCTAAAAATGACTTTGCCCAACAATTGTAATGACTTTTCCAACCACTGTTAATCACTAATTCGACATCTAAAAATGACTTTGCCCAACAATTGTAATGACTTTGCCCAACAATTGTAATGACTTTGCCAACCACTGTTAATCACTTATCCGACCTCAAAAAATGACTTTGCCCAACAATTGTAATGACTTTGCCAACAATTGTAATGACTTGCCCAACAATTGTAATGACTTTGCCAACCACTGTTAATCACTTATACGACCTCTAAAAATGACTTTGCCCAACAATTGTAATGACTTTGCCAACCACTGTTAATCACTAATTCGACATCTAAAAATGACTTTGCCCAACAATTGTAATGACTTTGCCCAACAATTGTATGACTTTGCCAACCACTGTAATCACTTATCCGACCTCAAAAAATGACTTTGCCCAACAATTGTAATGACTTTGCCCAACAATTGTAATGACTTTGCCCAACAATTGTAATGACTTTGCCAACCACTGTTAATCACTTATACGACCTCTAAAAATGACTTTGCCAACCACCGTTAATTACTTATCCGACCTCTAAAATGACTTTGCCCAACAATTGTAATGACTTTGCCAACCACTGTTAATCACTTATCCGACCTCTAAAATGACTTTGCCCAACAATTGTTATGACCTAGCCAACCACTGTTAATCACTGATCCGACCTCTAAAAATGACTTTGCCCAACAATTGTAATGACTTTGCCAACCACTGTTAATCACTTATCCGACCTCTAAAAATGACTTTGCCCAACAATTGTAATGACTTTGCCCAACAATTGTAATGACTTTGCCCAACAATTGTAATGACTTTGCCAACCACTGTTAATCACTTATACGACCTTTAAAAATGACTTTGCAACCACCGTTAATTACTTATCCGACATCTAAAATGACTTTGCCCAACAATTGTTATGACTTTGCAAACCTCTGTTAATCACTTATCCGACCTCTAAAAATGACTTTGCCCAACAATTGTAATGACTTTGCCAACCACTGTTAATCACTTATACGACCTCTAAAAATGATTTGCCCAACAATTGTAATGACCTAGCCAACCACTGTTAATCACTGATCCGACCTCTAAAAATGACTTTGCCCAACAATTGTAATGACTTGCCAACTACTGTTTATCACTTATCCGACCTCAAAAATGACTTTGCCCAACAATTGTAATGACTTTGCCCAACAATTGTAAGGACTTTGCCAACCACTGTTAATTACTTATCCGACATCTAAAAATGACTTTGCCCAACAATTGTAATGACTTTGCCAACCACTGCTAATCACTTATACGACCTCTAAAAATGAATTTGCCCAACAATTGTAAGACTTTGCAACCACTGTTTATCACTTATCCGAACTCAAAAAATGACTTTGCCCAACAATTGTAATGACTTTGCCAACCACGGTTAATCACTTATCCGACCTCTAAAAATGACTCTGCCCAACATTGTAATGACTTTGCCCAACAATTGTAAAGACTTTGCCAACCACTGTTATCACTTATCCGAACTCAAAAAATGACTTTGCCCAACAATTGTAATGACTTTGCCAACCACGGTTAATCACTTATCCGACCTCTAAAAATGACTTTGCCCAACAATTGTAATGACTTTGCCAACCACTGTTAATCACTTATCCGACCTCTAAAAATGACTTTGCCCAACAATTGTTATGACCTAGCCAACCACTGTTAATCACTGATCCGACCTCTAAAATGACTTTGCCCAACAATTGTAATGACTTTGCCAACCACTGTTAATCATATCCGACCTCTAAAAATGACTTTGCCCAACAATTGTGACTTTGCCCAACAATTGTAATGACTTTGCCCAACAATTGTAATGACTTTGCCAACCACTGTTAATCACTTATACGACCTTTAAAAATGACTTTGCCAACCACCGTTATTACTTATCCGACATCTAAAAATGACTTTGCCTAACAATTGTTATGACTTTGCAAACCTCTGTTAATCACTTATCCGACCTCTAAAAATGACTTTGCCCAACAATTAATGACTTTGCCAACCACTGTAATCACTTATACGACCTCTAAAAATGATTTGCCCAACAATTGTAATGACCTAGCCAACCACTGTTAATCACTGATCGACCTCTAAAAATGACTTTGCCCAACAATTGTAATGACTTTGCCAACTACTGTTTATCACTTATCCGACCTCAAAAAATGACTTTGCCCACAATTGTAATGACTTTGCCCAACAATTGTAATGACTTTGCCAACCACTGTTAATTACTTATCCGACATCAAAAATGACTTTGCCCAACAATTGTAATGACTTTGCCAACCACTGCTAATCACTTATACGACCTCTAAAAATGAATTTGCCCAACAATTGTAAAGACTTTGCCAACCACTGTTTATCACTTATCCGAACTCAAAAAATGACTTTGCCCAACAATTGTAATGACTTTGCCAACCACGGTTAATCACTTATCCGACCTCTAAAAATGACTCTGCCCAACAATTGTAATGACTTTGCCCAACATTGTAAGACTTTGCCAACCACTGTTTATCACTTATCCGAACTCAAAAAAATGACATTGCCCAACAATTGTAATGACTTTGCCAACCACTGTTAATCACTTATCCGACCTCTAAAAATGACTTTGCCCAACAATTGTAATGACTTTGCCAACCACTGTTAATCACTAATTCGACCTCTAAAATGACTGCCCAACAATTGTTGACTTTGCCCAACAATTGTAATGACTTTGCCAACCACTGTTATTCACTTATCCGACCTCTAAAATAACTTTGCCCAACAATTGTAATGACTTTGCCACCACTGCTAATCACTTATACGACCTCTAAAAATGAATTTGCCCAACAATTGTAATGACTTTGCCAGCCACTGTTAATCACTATTGACCTCTAAAAATGACTTTGCCAACAATTGTAATGACTTTGCCAACCACTGTTATCACTGATTCGACCTTAAGAATGACTTTGCCCAACAATTGTAATGACTTTGCCAACCACTGTTAATCACTAATTCGATCTCTAAAAATGACTCTGTCCAACAATTGTAATGACTTTGCCAACCACTATTATCACCTATCCGACCTCAAAAAATGACTTTGCCAAACAATTGTAATGACTTTGCCAACCACTGTTATCACTTATCCGACCTCAAAAAATGACTTTGCCCAACAATTCTAATGACTTTGCCAACCACTGTTAATCACTTATCTGACCTCTAAAAATGACTTTGCCAACAATTGTAATGACTTTGCCAACCACTGTTTATCACTTATCCGACCTCAAAAAATGACTTTACCCAACAATTGTAAGACCTAGCCAACCACTGTATAACTGATCCGACCTCTAAAAATGACTTGCCCACAATTGTAATGACTTTGCCAACCACTGTTTATCACTTATTCGACCTCTAAGAATGACTTTGCCCAACAATTGTAATGACTTTGCCAACCACTGTTAATCACTAATTCGACCTCTAAAAATGACTCTGCCCAACAATTGTAATGACTTTGCCCAAAATTGTAATGACTTTGCCAACCACTGTTATTCACTTATCCGACCTCTAAAAATAACTTTGCCCAACAATTGTAATGACTTTGCCAACCACTGCTAATCACTTATACGACCTCTAAAAATGAATTGCCCAACAATTGTAATGACTTTGCCAGCCACTGTTAATCACTTATTGACCTCTAAAATGACTTTGCCCAACAATTGTAATGACTTTGCCAACCACTGTTTATCACTTATTCGACCTCTAAGAATGACTTTGCCCAACAATTGTAATGACTTTGCCAACCACTGTTAATCACTAATTCGATCTCTAAAAATGACTCTGTCCAACAATTGTAATGACTTTGCCAACCACTATTATCACCTATCCGACCTCAAAAAATGACTTTGCCAAACAATTGTAATGACTTTGCCAACCACTGTTTATCACTTATCCGACCTCAAAAAAGACTTTGCCCAACAATTCTAATGACTTTGCCAACCACTGTTAATCACTTATCTGACCTCTAAAAATGACTTTGCCCAACAATTGTAATGACTTTGCCAACCACTGTTTATCACTTATCCGACCTCAAAAAAGGACTTACCCAACAATTGTAATGACCTAGCCAACCACTGTTAATCACTGATCCGACCTCTAAAAATGACTTTGCCCAACAATTGTAATGACTTTGCCAACCACTGTTTATCACTTATTCGACCTCTAGAATGACTTTGCCCAACAATTGTAAGACTTTGCCAACCACTGTTAATCACTAATTCGACCTCTAAAAATGACTTTGCCCAACAATTGTAATGACTTTGCCAACCACTGTTTATCACTTATTCGACCTCTAAGAATGACTTGCCCAACAATTGTAATGACTTTGCCAACCACTGTTAATCACTAATTCGACCTCTAAAATGACTCTGTCCAACAATTGTAATGACTTTGCCAACCACTATTTATCACCTATCCGACCTCAAAAAAAATGACTTTGCCAAACAATTGTAATGACTTTGCCAACCACTGTTTATCACTTATCCGACCTCAAAAATGACTTTGCCCAACAATTCTAATGACTTTGCCAACCACTGTTAATCACTTATCTGACCTCTAAAAATGACTTGCCCAACAATTGTAATGACTTTGCCAACCACGGTTAATCACTTATCCGACCTCTAAAAATGACTCTGCCCAACAATTCTAATGACTTTGCCAACCACTGTTAATCACTAATTCGACCTCTAAAAATGAATTTGCCCAACAATTGTAATGACTTTGCCAGCCACTGTTAATCACTTATTTGACCTCTAAAAATGACTTTGCCCAACAATGTAATGACTTTGCCAACCACTGTTAATCACTAATTCGACCTCTAAAAATGACTCTGCCCAACAATTGTAATGACTTTGCCAACCACTGTTTATCACTTATTCGACTCTAAGAATGACTTGCCCAACAATTGTAATGACTTTGCCAACCACTGTTAATCACTAATTCGACCTCTAAAAATGACTTGCCAAACAATTGTAATGACTTTGCCAACCACTGTTTATCACTTATCCGACCTCAAAAATGACTTTGCCAACAATTCTAATGACTTTGCCAACCACTGTTAATCACTTATCTGACCTCTAAAAATGACTTTGCCCAACAATTGTAATGACTTTGCCAACCACTGTTTATCACCGACCTCAAAAAATGACTTTACCCAACAATGTAATGACCTAGCCAACCACTGTTAATCATGATCCGACCTCTAAAAATGACTTTGCCCAACAATTGTAATGACTTGCCAACCACGGTTAAATCACTTATCCGACCTCTAAAAATGACTCTGCCAAACAATTCTAATGACTTTGCCAACCACTGTTAATCACTAATTCGACCTCTAAAAATGAATTTGCCCAACATTGTAATGACTTTGCCAGCCACTGTTAATCACTTATTTGACCTCTAAAATGACCTTGCCCAACAATTGTAATGACTTTGCCAACCACTGTTAATCACTAATTCGACCTCTAAAAATGACTCTGCCCAACAATTGTAATGACTTTGCCAACCACTGTTTATCACTTATTCGACCTCTAAGAATGACTTTGCCCAACAATTGTAATGACTTTGCCAACCACTATTTATCACCTATCCGACCTCAAAAAATGACTTTGCCAAACAATTGTAATGACTTGCCAACCACTGTTTATCACTTATCCGACCTCAAAAAATGACTTTGCCCAAAAATTCTAATGACTTTGCCAACCACTGTTAATCACTTATCTGACCTCTAAAAGGACTTTGCCCAACAATTGTAATGACTTTGCCAACCACTGTTTATCACTTATCCGACCTCAAAAAATGACTTTACCCAACAATTGTAATGACCTAGCCAACCACTGTTAATCACTGATCCGACCTCTAAAAATGACTTTGCCCAACAATTGTAATGACTTTGCCAACCACTGTTTATCACTTATTCGACCTCTAAGAATGACTTTGCCCAACAATTGTAATGACTTTGCCAACCACTGTTAATCACTAATTCGACCTCTAAAAATGACTTTGCCCAACGATGTATGACTTTGCCAACCACTGTTTATCACTTATTCGACCTCTAAGAATGACTTGCCCAACAATTGTAATGACTTTGCCAACCACTGTTAATCACTAATTCGACCTTTAAAAATGACTCTGTCCAACAATGGTAATGACTTGCCAACCACTATTATCACCTATCCGACCTCAAAAAATGACTTTGCAAACAATTGTAATGACTTTGCCAACCACTGTTTATCACTTATCGACCTCAAAAATGACTTTGCCCAACAATTGTAATGACCTAGCCAACCACTGTTAATCACTGATCCGACCTCTAAAAATGACTTTGCCCAACAATTGTAATGACTTTGCCAACCACGGTTAATCACTTATCCGACCTCTAAAAAATGACTCTGCCAACAATTCTAATGACTTTGCCAACCACTGTTAATCACTAATTCGACCTCTAAAAATGAATTTGCCCAACAATTGTAATGACTTTGCCAGCCACTGTTAATCACTTATTTGACCTCTAAAAATGACTTTGCCCAACAATTGTAATGACTTTGCCAACCACTGTTAATCACTAATTCGACCTCTAAAAATGACTCTGCCCAACAATTGTAATGACTTTGCCAACCACTGTTTATCACTTATTCGACCTCTAAGAATGACTTTGCCCAACAATTGTAATGACTTTGCCAACCACTGTTAATCACTAATTCGACCTCTAAAAATGACTCTGCCAACAATTGTAATGACTTTGCCAACCATATTATCTTATCCGACCTCAAAAAATGACTTTGTCCAACAATTGTAATGACTTTGCCCAACAATTGTAATGACTTTGCCCAACAATTGTAATGACTTTGCCAACCACTGTTAATCACTTATCCGACCTCTAAAAATCACTTTGCCCAACAATTGTAATGATTTTGCCCAACAATTGTAATGACTTGCCCACAATTGTAATGACTTTGCCAACCACTGTTAATCACTTATCCGACCTCTAAAAATGACTTTGCCCAACAATTGTAAAGACTTTGCCAACCACTTTAATCATTATCCGACCTCTAAAAATGACTTTGCCCAACAATTGTAATGACCTAGCCAACCACTGTTAATCACTGATCCGACCTCTAAAAATGACTTTGCCCAACAATTGTAATGACTTTGCCAACCACTGTTTATCACTTATTCGACCTCTAAGAATGACTTTGCCCAACAATTGTAATGACTTGCCAACCACTGTTAATCACTAATTCGACCTCTAAAAATGACTCTGTCCAACAATTGTAATGACTTTGCCAACCACTATTTATCAACCTATCCGACCTCAAAAAATGACTTTGCCAAACAATTGTAATGACTTTGCCAACCACTGTTTATCATTATCCGACCTCAAAAATGACTTTGCCCAACAATTCTAATGACTTTGCCAACCACTGTTAATCACTTATCTGACCTCTAAAAATGACTTTGCCCAACAATTGTAATGACTTTGCCAACCACTGTTTATCACTTATCCGACCTCAAAAAATGACTTTACCCAACAATTGTAATGACTATGCCAACCACGGTTAATCACTTATCCGACCTCTAAAAATGACTCTGCCCAACAATTCTAATGACTTTGCCAACCACTGTTAATCACTAATTCGACCTCTAAAAATGACTCTGCCCAACAATTGTAATGACTTTGCCAACCACTGTTTATCACTTATTCGACCTCTAAGAATGACTTTGCCCAACAATTGTAATGACTTTGCCCAACAATTGTAATGACTTTGCCAACCACTGTTAATCACTTATCCGACCTCTAAAAATCACTTTGCCCAACAATTGTAATGACTTTGCCCAACAATTGTAATGACATTGCCAACCACTGTTAATCACTTATCCGACCTCTAAAAATGACTTTGCCCAACAATTGTAAAGACTTTGCCAACCACTGTTAATCACTTATCCGACCTCAAAATGACTTTGCCCAACAATTGTAATGACCTAGCCAACCACTGTTAATCACTGATCCGACCTCTAAAAATGACTTTGCCCAACAATTGTAATGACTTTGCCAACTACTGTTTATCACTTATCCGACCTCAAAAATGAACTTTGCCCAACATTGTAATGACTTTGCCCAACAATTGTAATGACTTGCCCAACAATTGTAATGACTTTGCCAACCACTGTTAATTACTTATCCGACATCTAAAAATGACTTTGCCCAACAATTGTAATGACTTTGCCAACCACTGCTAATCACTTATACGACCTCTAAAAATGAATTTGTCCGACAATTGTAATGACTTGCCAACACTGTTAATCACTTATCCGACCTCTAAAAATGACTCCGCCCAACAATTGTAATGACTTTGCCCAACAATTGTAATGACTTTGCCAACCACTGTTAATCACTTATCCGACCTCTAAAAATGACTCTGCCCAACAATTGTAATGACTTTGCCCAACAATTGTAATGATTTGCCAACCACTGCTAATCACTTATACGACCTATAAAATGAATTTGCCCAACAATTCTAATGACTTTGCCAACCACTGTTAATCACTTATCTGACCTCTAAAAATGACTTTGCCCAACAATTGTAATGACTTTGCCAACCACGGTTAATCACTTATCCGACCTCTAAAAATGACTCTGCCCAACAATTGTAAAGACTATGCCAACCACTGTTAATCACTAATTCGACATCTAAAAATGACTTTGCCAAACAATTGTAATGACTTTGCCCAACAATTGTAATGACTTTGCCAACCACTGTTAATCACTTATCCGACCTCAAAAAATGACTTTGCCCAACAATTGTAATGACTTTGCCAACCACTGCTAATCACTTATACGACCTCTAAAAATGAATTTGCCCAACATTGTAATGACTTTGCCAACCACTGTTAATCACTTATCCGACCTCTAAAAATGACTCCGCCAACAATTGTAATGACTTTGCCCAACAATTGTAATGACTTTGCCAACCACTGTTAATCACTTATCCGACCTCTAAAAATGACTCTGCCCAACAATTGTAATGACTTTGCCCAACAATTGTAATGACTTTGCCAACCACTGCTAATCACTTATACGACCTATAAAAATGAATTTGCCCAACAATTCTAATGACTTTGCCAACCACTGTTAATCACTTATCTGACCTCTAAAAATGACTTTGCCCAACAATTGTAATGACTTTGCCAACCACGGTTAATCACTTATCCGACCTCTAAAAATGACTCTGCCCAACAATTGTAATGACTATGCCAACCACTGTTAATCACTAATTCGACATCTAAAAATGACTTTGCCAAACAATTGTAATGATTTGCCCAACAATTGTAATGACTTTGCCAACCACTGTTAATCACTTATCCGACCTCAAAAAATGACTTTGCCCAACAATTGTAATGACTTTGCCAACCACTGCTAATCACTTATACGACCTCAAAATGAATTTGCCCAACAATTGTAATGACTTTGCCAACCATGTTAATCACTTATCCGACCTCTAAAAATGACTCCGCCCAACAATTGTAATGACTTTGCCCAACAATTGTAATGACTTTGCCAACCACTGTTAATCACTTATCCGACCTCTAAAATGACTCTGCCCAACAATTGTAATGACTTTGCCCAACAATGTAATGACTTTGCCAACCACTGCTAATCACTTATACGACCTATAAAAATGAATTTGCCCAACAATTCTAATGACTTTGCCAACCACTGTTAATCACTTATCTGACCTCTAAAAATGACTTTGCCCAACATTGTAATGACTTGCCAACCACGGTTAATCACTTATCCGACCTCTAAAAATGACTCTGCCCAACAATTGTAATGACTATGCCAACCACTGTTAATCACTAATTCGACATCTAAAAATGACTTTGCCCAACAATTGTAATGACTTTGCCCAACAATTGTAATGACTTTGCCAACCACTGTTAATCACTTATCCGACCTCAAAAAATGACTTTGCCCAACAATTGTAATGACTTTGCCCAACAATTGTAATGACTTTGCCAACCACTGTTAATCACTATACGACCTCTAAAAATGACTCTGCCAACCACCGTTAATTACTTATCCGACATCTAAAAATGACTTTGCCCAACAATTGTAATGACTTTGCCAACCACTGTTAATCACTTATCCGTCCTCTAAAAATGACTTTGCCCAACAATTGTAATGACTTTGCCAACCACTGTAAATACTTATCCGACCTCTAAAAATGACTTTGCCCAACAATGTAATGACTTTGCCAACCACTGTTAATCACTGATCCGACCTCCTAAAAATGACTTTGCCCAACAATTGTAATGACTTTGCCCAACAATTGTAATGACTTTGCCCAACAATTGTAATGACTTTGCCAACCACTGTTAATCTCTTATACGACCTCTAAAAATGACTTTGCCCAACAATTGTAATGACTTTGCCAACCACTGTTAATTACTTATCCGACATCTAAAAATGACTTTGCCCAACAATTGTAATGACTTTGCCAACCACTGCTAATCACTTATACGACCTCTAAAAATGAATTTGCCCAACAATTGTAATGACTTTGCCAACCACTGTTAATCACTTATCCGACCTCTAAAAATGACACTGCCCAACAATTGTAATGACTTGCCCAACAATGTAATGACTTTGCCAACCGCTGTTAATCACTTATCCGACCTCAAAAAATGACTTTGCCCAACAATTGTAATGACTTTGCCCAACAATTGTAATGACTTGCCCAACAATTGTAATGACTTTGCCAACCACCGTTAATCACTTATCCGACCTCTAAAATGACTTTGCCCAACAATTGTAATGACTTTGCCAACAATTGTAATGACTTTGCCAACCACTGTTAATCACTTATCCGACCTCTAAAAATGACTTTGCCAACAATTGTAAAGACTTTGCCAACCACTGTTAATCACTTATCCGACCTCTAAAAATGACTTTGCCCAACAATTGTAATGACCTAGCCAACCACTGTTAATCACTAATTCGACATCTAAAAATGACTTTGCCCAACAATTGTATGACTTTGCCCAACAATTGTAATGACTTTGCCAAATACTGTTGATCACTTATCCGACCTCTAAAAATGACTTTGCCCAACAATTGTAATGACTTTGCCAACCACTGTTAATCACTAATTCGACATCTAAAAATGACTTTGCCCAACAATTGTAATGACTTTGCCCAACAATTGTAATGACTTTGCCAACCACTGTTAATCACTTATCCGACCTCAAAAAATGTCTTTGCCCAACAATTGTATGACTTTGCCCAACAATTGTAATGACTTTGCCCAACAATTGTAATGACTTTGCCAACAATTGTAATGACTTTGCCAACCACTGTTAATCACTTATCCGACCTCTAAAAATGACTTTGCCCAAAATTGTTATGACCTAGCAACCACCGTTAATCACTGATCCGACCTCTAAAATGACTTGCCCAACAATTGTAATGACTTTGCCAACCACTGTTAATCACTTATCCGACCTCTAAAAATGACTTTGCCCAACAATTGTAATGACTTTGCCAACCCACTATTTATCACCTATCCGACCTCAAAAAATGACTTGCCAAACAATTGTAATGACTTTGCCAACCACTGTTATCACTTATCCGACCTCAAAAAATGACTTTGCCAAACAATTGTAATGACTTTGCCCAAACAATTGTAATGACTTTGCCCAACAATTGTAATGACTTTGCCAACCACTGTTAATCACTTATCCGACCTCTAAAAATGACTTTGCCCAACAATTGTAATGACTTTGCCCAACAATTGTAATGACTTTGCCCAACATTGTAATGACTTTGCCCAACAATTGTAATGACTTTGCCAACCACTGTAATTACTTATCCGACATCTAAAAATGACTTTGCCCAACAATTGTAAAGACTTTGCAGACCACTGTTAATCACTTATCCGACCTCTAAAAATGACTTGCCCAACAATTGTAATGACCTAGCCAACCACTGTTAATCACTTATCCGACCTCTAAAAATGAATTTGCCCAACAATTCTAATGACTTTGCCAACCACTGTTATCACTTATCTGACCTCTAAAAATGACTTTGCCGACAATTGTAATGACTTTGCCAACCACGGTTAATCACTATCCGACCTCTAAAAATGACTCTGCCCAACAATTCTAATGACTTTGCCAACCACTGTTAATCACTAATTCGACCTCTAAAAATGACTCTGCCCAACAATTGTAATGTTTTTGCCAAACAATTGTAATGACATTGCCAACCACTGTTATTCACTTATCCGACCTCTAAAAATGACTTTGCCCAACAATTGTAATTAATTTGCCAACCACTGCTAATCACTTATACGACCTCTAAAAATGAATTTGCCCAACAATTGTAATGACTTTGCCAGCCAATGTTAATCACTTATTTGACCTCTAAAATGACTTTGCCCACAATTGTATGACTTTGCCAACCACTGTTAATCACTTATCCGACCTCAATAAATGACTTTGCAACAATTGTAATGACTTTGCCCAACAATTGTATGACTTTGCCAACCACTGTTTATCACTTATTCGACCTCTAAGAATGACTTTGCCCAACAATTGTAAGACTTTGCCAACCACTGTTAATCACTAATTCGACCTCTAAAAATGACTCTGCCCAACAATTGTAATGACTTTTCCAACCACTATTTATCACCTATCCGACCTCAAAAAATGACTTTGCCAAACAATTGTAATGACTTTGCCCACCCACTGTTTCACTTATCCGACCTCAAAAAATGACTTTGCCCAACAATTGTAATGACTTTGCCCAACAATTGTAATGACTTGCCCAACAATTGTAATGACTTTGCCAACCACTGTTAATCACTTATCCGACCTCTAAAATGACTTTGCCAACCACGTTAATCACTTATCCGACCTCTAAAAATGACTTTGCCCAACAATTGTAATGACTTTGCCCAACAATTGAAATGACTTTGCCCAACAATTGTAATGACTTTGCCAACCACTGTTAACACTTATCCGACCTCTAAAAATGACTTTGCCAACCACTGTTAATCACTTATCCGACCCTAAAAATGACTTTGCCCAACAATTGTAATGACTTTGCCCAACAATTGAAATGACTTGCCCAACAATTGTATGACTTTGCCAACCACTGTTAATCACTTATCCGACCTCTAAAAATGACTTTGCCAACCACTGTTAATCACTTATCCGACCTCTAAAAATGACTTTGCCCAAATTGTAATGACCTAGCCAACCATGTTAATCACTGATCCGACTCTAAAATGACTTTGCCCAACAATTGTAATGACTTTGCCAACTACTGTTTATCACTTATCCGACCTCAAAATGACTTTGCCCAACAATTGTATGACTTTGCCCAACAATTGTAATGACTTTGCCAACCACTGTTAATTACTTATCCGACATCTAAAAATGACTTTGCCCAACAATTGTAATGACTTTGCCAACACTGCTAATCACTTATACGACCTATAAAAATGAATTGCCCAACAATTGTAATGACTTTGCCAACCACTGTTAATCACTTATCCGACCTCTAAAAATGACTCTTCCCAACAATTGTAATGACTTTGCCCAACAATTGTAATGACTTTGCCAACCACTGTTAATCACTTATCCGACCTCTAAAAAGACTCTGCCCAACAATTGTAATGACTTTGCCCAACAATTGTAATGACTTTGCCAACCATGCTAATCACTTATACGACAATCTAAAATGAATTGCCCAACAATTCTAATGACTTTGCCAACCACTGTTAATCACTTATCTGACCTCTAAAAATGACTTTGCCCAACAATTGTAATGACTTTGCCAACCACGGTTAATCACTTATCCGACCTCTAAAAATGACTCTGCCCAACAATTGTAATGACTTTGCCAACCACTGTTAATCACTAATTCGACCTCTAAAAATGACTCCGCCCAACAATTGTAATGACTTTGCCCAACAATTGTAATGACTTTGCCAACCAATGTTAATCACTTATCCGACCTCTAAAAATGACTTTGCCCAACAATTGTAATGACCTAGCCAACCACTGTTAATCACTGATCCGACCACTAAAAATGACTTTGCCCAACAATGTAATGACTTTGCCAACTACTGTTTATCACTTATCCGACCTCAAAAATGACTTTGCCCAACAATTGTAATGTCTTTGCCCAACAATTGTAATGACTTGCCAACCAGTGTTAATTACTTATCCGACATCTAAAAATGACTTTGCCCAACAATGTAATGACTTGCCAACCACTGCTAATCACATATCCGACCTCTAAAAATGACTCTGCCCAACAATTGTAATGACTTTGCCCAACAATTGTAATTACTTTGCCAACCACTGTTAATCACTTATACGACCTCTAAAAATGACTTGCCCAACAATTGTAATGACTTTGCCCAACAATTTAATGACTTTGCCCAACAATTGTAATGACTTGCCAACCACTGCTAATCACTTATACGACTCTAAAAATGAATTTGCCCAACAATTCTAATGACTTTGCCAACCACTGTTAATCACTTATCTGACCTCTAAAAATGACTTTGCCAACAATTGTAATGACTTTGCCAACCACTGCTAATCACTTATACGACCTAAAAATGAATTAGCCCAAACAATTGTAATGACTTTGCCAACCACTGTTAATCACTTATCTGACCTCTAAAAATGACTCTGCCCAACAATTGTAATGACTTTGCCAACCACTGTTTATCACTTATCCGACCTCAAAAATGACTTTGCCTAACAATTGTAATGACTTTGCCCAACAATTGTAATGACTTGCCAACCACTGCTAATC